>JARNME010000735.1:0-10709 GCA_030179655.1 Scaptomyza flava
ATAGCTTTCATATAACCAAATTCTGATATATCAACTTTTCGGCTTAAGCATCATCTTGAGTTTACTTAAGCTCATCAAAACAAATAAATAAGCCCAATAACGTCCAGATTGGACAATTATAACGGATCTTCAACTTTTCTGTGAACCAAAAAATACATATGCACCACTCAAAACGGTACAAACAGACTCTATACTGTCAGATTCTAAAATAAATTCTTCTCACCGTTAACATGTACGAAGCGATTATAGTACTCAACTATACCTACATAAAAAGCCCAAGATCTCCAGAATAGGACAAGAAATGACCAACTTACAACTTAGCCAAATTCAACAACAAACAAACACACGAGCAATTTTGATGAAAAACTGAATTATTAACTTATAAAACCTAATGGTAAAGCCCAAAACCATCCAAATCGAATAAAAAATGGAAAAGTTATGATCTTGAAAGAACTCTAAAATTGCCTTGCAGCTATCATTAAGTAAGCTCCATAAACCAATAAAATTCTAGACTAAGATTAAAATATCTAAACTATCTCTGAATGCCATCTTCTTACCAACTAAAAACCTGGCCAAATGAGACCAAACTTATCTAAATCGGACAAAAACTCTTTAAGTAATCACATGTTCAGTTTTAATGAAATTTTCATACTCAAAATCAAATCACCCTCGAATATAGCCTACATATAACCTAATTCTGAAATAAAAACTTTTCGGCTTAAGCATCCTCTTGAGTTTGCTTCAGCACATCAAAACAAATTGATTAAGCCCACTTACGTCCAGATTGGACAATTATTATAGATTTTCAACTTCTGTTAACGAAAAAATACATATGCACCTCTCAAAAAGGCACAAACACACTCTATACTGTCAGATTCTAAAATATATTCCTCTCACCGTTAACATGTACGAAGCGATTATAGTACTCAACTATACCTACATAAAAAGCCCAAGATCTCCAGAATAGGACAAGAAATGACCGACTTACAACTTAGCCTAAATTCAATAACAAACAAACACACGAGCAATTTGGTGAAAAACTGAATTATTAACTTTACAGCTTTGATATATATGAGCGACTTTTAGAGCTCAGTAAAACCTAATAGTAAAGCTCAAAACCATCCAAATCGAATTGTCAGGAGCAGAACATTCAATTATACGCTGTTATTATTTAAATAGTATTAAATGTAAATGCCTTCCGCTAATGCTTGCTTGCTCTTATCACATTCTATGTTATCATAATTCATGCTCTTAAAGCTCGTATGTTAGCACATTTAAAAGCTCATGCGCTCTCTTAACCAAAACGAAATGTGAGAATAATCCATTGTATGCTTTACACCTTTTGTACGTCTCTTGTAAAATCGGCTCTGACCACTCTCGTTCGATTATCACATGCAAGCAGACGCATAAATAGCAGCCGGTGCAACTAATTAATAAAGTTAAGTTAAAACGAACAAACAATATTTTTGTGGGCAAATTGTGCAAAGGTGGATATAGTTCTTCCTCTAAACATTGGTGACCCCGACGTGATCTCTCAGTTTTACTTGCTTATTAAAATCAAAGTTGCATTTTTTTTTTCTTTCGTGTTTATTTGTTACAATTCGGTAACAAATATATAAACTTTCTTCGTGGTTTAATTTGTTACAATTCGGTAGCAAATTTGCAAACATTTCGTGGTTATCTGTTACAATTCGGTAACAAATACATACATACAAACATACAGTTGACAATACGTTTTACACTCTGTGCTGTGTGCTTTTTCGTGCGTCGGAATAATTACTGTACAGTGCAAAAGGTACAGGCGCTAAGCATAATTGTCACATTTGGGTAGCAACAGATGCTGACAAGTTCAATAAACTCAAAACCGCCGCAATAAACTTTAACCGCTGCACAAACAGGGTGTTCTTGTGAAACTTTTGAAACACATTTTGGTGTTTAAATACGCTTTCTCGTGGATATTTGTTACAAATCGGTAACAAATATATACTCTTTTTCGTGGCTATTGAAACATTCATATGTCGGTAACAAAAATATACATACATAAGTGACAATTCGTTTCCAACTTTGCTTTGTGTTGATTCGTGCGGGACAATTGCTGTGCATTACAACAAGTGCATTCGCTGAGCAACACAGTTACTTTTGTGTAGCAACAAGGTGATTTTAATAATTCACCAACGATATATTTTGCGAACTAAAGACACATCAAAACGCTTAAATATGCCTGAGACAGGTGCCAGTGATCGTGACTTTTACAAAACAAAGGCTGAGGCTGTTAAACGGCAATTAACTGCTTTAAATTCGTTTTTGAATGATGAGACAGTCGCCGCCTTCGATGAAGCTGATCTCTTGGTGCGCGCTGAAATAGTGAATAATATGAAGGCTGATTTCAACACGGCGCAGACTAGTTTGGAAAAAATTGATTTTTTGGAACTGGCATCCGATGCGCGCAATCTTTTTGATGAAGTGTTTGTTCAGGTTATGGCAAGGCTTTCTCGCGAGCTTATGGCTATACAACGCAAGAGCAACGATGCTAACTCCACCTCAGTGCGCCATTATTGGGAGACACAGCAACATCCAGCAATCTCACCATCAAAACATCCAGGCTACCTCAACTACAATTGCCAAAGTTTAGCGGGTCTTATATGGATTGGCCAACTTTCTACTCTATTTTCAGCACTGTTGTTGAAAATGACGCTGAGTTAACAAAAGTGGAAAAACTTCAGCATCTACTGTCCAGTTTGGAGGGAGTCGCATTGGAAACGATTCGTTCCTTAGAGCCTACAGAGAAGAATTTTGATATAGCAATAAAACTGCTTTGTAATAGGTTTGATAACAAATTACTTCATTTCCAGGCACATGTAAAGGCTATTTTCGGACTTAAAGGTGTGGAGAATGGCTCAGCTACTGGCTTGCGGGCGCTCAGTGACAAAATGAACTCGCATCTGAGGGCTATAAACTCGTTGGCTGATCCAAGCGAAATCCTGGATGGATTCTTAATACACATCGTGGCCCAGAAACTGGATCAACGCACACGTGAGCGATGGGAGGAGTCATTTTCAACCAACGAATTGCCAACGTGGACAAAAATGGCAACCTTTCTGGAAAGGAGGTGCAGGACTATGGAAAATGTGGATAATGCTATTGTAACGTCAGAACATAGCAACCAGGTTGGAAAATTATCACATAAACTTAACAAAAATTCCCTTGTTGCTTCAAACGCACATTCGTCGTCGAATGCAAATTCATCATGCGTATTGTGTGATTCCGGAGAGCACTTTGTCTCGAAATGTGCCCGGTTTCTCAATATATCCCCACAGTTGCGTTATAAAGAAGCTAAAAAATTGCATTTATGCTTAAATTGCTTGCGCAAGGGGCACTCTGTACAACAGTGCAGGTCAGGTCATTGCAGACACTGCCAAGCAAAGCATCATACGCTTCTGCATATGACAAATGCTGCACCTAGTTCCTCGCAATCACTGATCCTGCCAAGTTCAAGTCAAGCCTCGTCCTCGCTCATATCTCGAACAAGCTCAAGCCCTCCACACCTAGCCTCAAAAGTTGTGCCTGATGACTACGTCCTGCTTGCCACGGCCATAGTCTTGGTGCAAAATCGTTTTGGAGAATTTAGCGAATGTCGTGCTATTTTAGACTCTGCATCTCAAATCAATTTTATAACAACTCGCTTCGCAAATCAACTGCAGCTCAAAACTCGTCGCTCGCATACAGCAATATCTGGAATCGGAGAATCGTCGCTCGATGCAGATAGGGCTGTTGATATCGTAGCCAGGTCGCAAAATGCAAGCTATGGAGCTTCATTTGGAGCCGTCGTGACACGAACCATCACTGACTACCAGCCCCAGTATGATTTTAACATAAAAACTTTGCAGATACCCACTAACATTCTTCTTGCTGACCCGAAATTTCACAAATCTCAACGCATAGACTTGCTTATCGGAGCAGGGCTATTTTTCGATTTAATTTGCTCTGGGCAAATACGTTTAGCGGACAGCAAGTTAATACTGCAAGAAACGAAGCTCGGCTGGACAGTATCTGGAGGTATCTCGCATACCAACACCAAACACTCAGCACTGGTTTCTCTCGCCAAATCGCCAGCTCATCACGTTCAAGATGATTCGCTCGAAGACATAGTGAGACGATTTTGGGAAATCGAAACTTCTTATTCTTCGCCAATCTCGGCCTCAGAAGAGGACTCGCTTTGTGAGGATTTTTACAAGAAAAATCATATCCGTCTACCAAATGGGCAGTATTCGGTAAAACTTCCATTTAAATCTGATATTCGCAATCTTGGGAATTCGTATCAACGCGCTCTACGCAGATTCAAAGGCTTAGAGGCAAAACTTGCCAAGGACATCAATCTCAAAACTCAGTATGCGGCATTTATTCACGAATATCTCAGTTTAGGTCACATGTCTCTTGCTTCGGAGGACTGCACAGCACCAAGATTTTACTTGCCACACCACTGTGTCCAAAAGCTTGACAGCACAACAACAAAACTTCGTGTAGTATTTGACGGATCTGCAAAGTCGACTTCTGGATACTCGTTAAATGATCTTTTACTTGCAGGTCCCACGATTCAAGACAAGATATTTACAACACTGCTCAGATTTCGTTTTTTTCAGAATAGCTCTGTGTGGAGATGTTTGTAAAATGTATAGATGCGTCAGAGTTTCTCATCCGGATGAATATTTGCAAATAATCTTATGGCGTGACAGTCCAGCTGATGAGATAAAGGCGTACAAATTGGACACACTAACGTATGGAACCAAATCTGCAGCGTTCTTGGCAATAAGAACCATGCATCAGCTAGCGCTAGAAGAGGAAGAAAATTTCCCTATTGGCTCGAGGATCGTGAGAAACCATTTCTACGTGGACGACCTTATGTCTGGTGGAGACAGCATCGAAGAAGTCGTGGAAATTAAACGCCAAGTCAAACTGCTGCTTAGCCGTGGACACTTCCCAATACGCAAATGGTGCTCCAACGAGCCGGCTGTGCTAGATGGTGAGGCTGAAGTGGACAAGGAGAAGCTCTTAACATTTGACGACGGAACTGGAATTGCGAAGGCTTTGGGGCTGGTATGGGATCTCAGCTCTGACAACTTTTTGTTCAACTTTTCGAAAATCCTGCCAGATGGACCAGCTACGAAACGCATCGTTTTATCCACAGTTGCCAGAACCTATGATCCGCTTGGTTTAATTGCTCCTATCGTCACAAAGGCAAAGATATTTATACAAACTTTATGGAAACAAAAGCTTAATTGGGATGACGCAATGCCAGAAGAGCTACAGTTTGCATGGAGCCAGCTTTCCTCTCAACTCTCTATCGTCAGCTCGTTCAAATTTCCTCGCTACGCTATGGCTCGTGCAGCTTCATTTCAAATTCACGCATTTTGCGATGCAAGCAACCTGGCATATGGTGCTTGCATTTATATTCGTTCGGAATCGCAAGATTCAATCTCATCTCATCTTCTATGTGCCAAATCTAAAGTGGCTCCTCTTAAGACTCTCACTATCCCAAAATTGGAATTATCTGCCGCATTAGTTCTGGCGGAACTAGTCGCCAACGTTGCTCAGATTGTACCTTTTCAATGTGAGTACCACTGCTGGTCCGATTCCACCATAGCGCTCTCATGGATTCGCGAGTCGCCAGCAGAATTCAACGTATTTGTCTCTAATCGTGTGGCAAAAATACAGGAGCTTACTCAAGGAATGACTTGGCATCATGTACCAACATCCTGCAATCCAGCTGACATATTATCAAGAGGATGTACGCCAAAGGAGCTTGTAGGTCATCAGCTGTGGCAATATGGGCCTGGGTTTCTTGGCACGTCTAGCTCAGAGTGGCCTGCAAACGTGCTGCCTGCAGTTAACCTGCCAGAACGACGTCGACAGGTGTTCATCACCACGTCAAAATATGATTTATCAACCCCATGCAAATACCAAAATTCTTTTGCCTCTCTACAACGTATTTTTGCCTATGTTCGCAGATTTTGGCTCCTTATATCGAGAAAGGAAACTCAACCCTCAAACAAGCTGACCGTCGAGGAGTTACGCATGGGCACATATCTTCTTCTTAGAAACATTCAAGAAGTCGCCTTCGTTTCGGACTATGCGATGCTCTCTACAAAGAAGTCACTTCCAGCCAAAAGCAAACTACTTTCGCTCCATCCGTTCATTGACGTAAATGGATTGATAAGAGTTGGGGGTAGGCTTCAAAATTCAGAGTTGAAATACGACGCCAGGCATCCTATCCTCCTACCCAAAGGACATCCGGTGACGAGTGCAATCATTGTGCATTACCACCAAAAATTTCTGCATGCTGGTCCTAGAAGTCTTCTCGCAACAATTAGACAAGCATATTGGCCAATTGGAGGGCTCAAAACGGTGGCCAGCGTCGTCAACAAGTGCTTGCGATGTTTTCGACTAAAACCAAAATATGCCGAGCATATCATGGGCAGGCTGCCTGCAGATCGCGTTCGTCCAAACCCAGCGTTCCACACAACAGGAATCGATTACTGCGGTCCATTTCACCATAAGCCTGACGGCAGGAGCAAAGCGCCTATTAAATGCTACATAGCCGTTTTTGTGTGCTTCAGCACAAAGGCCACTCATCTCGAAGTCGTCCGGGACCTGTCAACTGCATCGTTCATTGCTGCTCTGCGGCGGTTCATAAGCATAAGAGGCAAGCCACGCGTCATCTGGACAGACAATGGCACAAACTTTGTCGGTGCTAAAAACGAATTGGCTGAATTGAAGGAGCTTTTCTTGAGCGACCCGCACAACAGCGCTGTGTCAGAGTACTGCCTCACAAATGGAATTGATTGGAACTTCATACCGCCTCGGTCTCCGCACTTCGGTGGATTATGGGAGGCGGCAGTCAAATCTGCCAAATATCACTTCTATCGAGCTACTGGTTCTGCACTTCTAAGCCTTGAAGAACTTCGAACTTTAGTTTATGAAATTTCCGCAATTCTTAATTCTCGCCCTTTGTATGCTATTTCAGAAAGCCCTGATGACTTAAACTTTCTCACCCCAGCGCACTTTCTTATTGGATCAACATTCACCGCCATAGACGAGCCTGACATCACTCACTTAAAGGAAGGTCGTTTGGGTCGTTGGCAACGCGTATGCCAAATGCGTCAAAACTTCTGGCGCAAATGGAGCACCGACTACCTTTCAATTCTACAAGAACGCAGCAAATGGAGGACGTCACAAACTGCTCTTCAGCCTGGCGCCCTGGTGCTGCTTAAAGACGAAAATCTACCCTCCTTAAAGTGGCGACTTGGCAAAGTTGAGTCTACAATACCAGGAGAAGATGGCGTACCCAGAGTGGCAACCGTTCGAACTTCTAGTGGTTTGGCCAAACGAGCTGTGAAGAAGCTTGCCGTTCTGCCCCTTTCTGACCACATCGGTTAGAAGTAGATCACTTCCAACGGGGGGAGTATGTCAGGAGCAGAACATTCAATTATACGCTGTTATTATTTAAATAGTATTAAATGTAAATGCCTTCCGCTAATGCTTGCTTGCTCTTATCACATTCTATGTTATCATAATTCATGCTCTTAAAGCTCGTATGTTAGCACATTTAAAAGCTCATGCGCTCTCTTAACCAAAACGAAATGTGAGAATAATCCATTGTATGCTTTACACCTTTTGTACGTCTCTTGTAAATCGGCTCTGACCACTCTCGTTCGATTATCACATGCAAGCAGACGCATAAATAGCAGCCGGTGCAACTAATTAATAAAGTTAAGTTAAAACGAACAAACAATATTTTTGTGGGCAAATTGTGCAAAGGTGGATATAGTTCTTCCTCTAAACACGAATAATGAATAGAAAAGCTATGATCTTGAAAGAACTCTAAAATTGCCTTGCAGCTATCAATAAGTGTGCTCCTTAAACCTATAAAATTCTAGACTAAGATTAAAATATCTAAAACATCTTTGAATGCCATCTTCTTACCAACGGAAAACCTGGCCAAATGAGACCAAACTTATCTAAATCGGACAAAAACTGTTTAAGTAATCACATGCTCAGTTTTGATGAAATTTTCATACTCAAAACCAAATCACCCTCGAATATAGCTTTCATATAACCAAATTCTGAAATATCAACTTTTTCGGCTTAAGCATTCTCTTGAGTTTGCTTCAGCTCATCAAAACAAATTGATTAAGCTCAATAACGTCCAGATTGGACAATTATTATAGACTTTCAACCTGTCTGTGAACCAAAAAATACATATGCACCACTCAAAAAGGTACAAACAGACTCTATACTGTCAGATTCTAAAATATATTCCTCTCACCGTTAACATGTATAAAGCGATTATAGTACTCAACTATGCCTACATAAAAAGCCCAAGATCTCCAGAATAAGACAAGAAATGACCAACTTACAACTTAGCCTAAATTCAATAACAAACAAACACACGAGCAATTTGGTGAAAAACTGAATTATTAACTTTACATCCTTGATATATATGGATGACTTTTAGAGCTCGGTAAGACCTAATAGTAAAGCCCAAAATCATCCAAATCGAATAATAAATAGAAAAGTTATGATCCTGAAAGAACTCTTAAATTGACTTGCAGCTATCAATTAGTGTGCTCCTTAAACCTATAAAATTCTAGACGAAGATTAAAATATCTAAAACATCTTTGAATGCCATCTTCTTACCAACTAAAAACCTGGCCAAATGAGACCAAACTTATCTAAATTGGATAAAAACTCTTTAAGTAATTACATGTTCAGTTTTGATGAAATTTTCATACTCAAAACCAAATCACCCTCGAATATAGCTTTCATATAACCAAATTCTGAAATATCAACTTTTCGGCTTAAGCATCATCTTGAGTTTACTTAAGCTCATCAAAACAAATAAATAAGCCCAATAACGTCCAGATTGGACAATTATTACGGATCTTCAACTTTTCTGTGAACCAAAAAATACATATGCACCACTCAAAACGGTACAAACAGACTCTATACTGTCAGATTCTAAAATAAATTCTTCTCACCGTTTACATGTAGGAAGCGATTATAGTACTCAACTATACCTACATAAAAAGCCCAAGATCTCCAGAATAGGACAAGAAATGACCAACTTACAACTTAGCCAAATTCAACAACAAACAAACACACGAGCAATTTTGATGAAAAACTGAATTATTAACTTATAAAACCTAATAATAAAGCCCAAAACCATCCAAATCGAATAAAAAATAGAAAACTTATGATCTTGAAAGAACTCTAAAATTGCCTTGCAGCTATCATTAAGTAAGCTCCATAAACCAATAAAATTCTAGACTAAGATTAAAATATCTAAACTATCTCTGAATGCCCCGTTCTTACCAACTAAAAACCTGGCCAAATGAGACCAAACTTATCTAAATCGGACAAAAACTCTTTAAGTAATCACATGTTCAGTTTTAATGAAATTTTCATACTCAAAATCAAATCACCCTCGAATATAGCCTACATATAACCTAATTCTGAAACATCAACTTTTCGGCTTAAGCATTCTCTTGAGTTTGCTTCAGCTCATCAAAACAAATTGATTAAGCTCAATAACGTCCAGATTGGACAATTATTATAGACTTTCAACCTGTCTGTGAACCAAAAAATACATATGCACTACTCAAAAAGGTACAAACAGACTCTATACTGTCAGATTCTAAAATATATTCCTCTCACCGTTAACATGTATAAAGCGATTATAGTACTCAACTATGCCTACATAAAAAGCCCAAGATCTCCAGAATAAGACAAGAAATGAACAACTTACAACTTAGCCTTAATTCAATAACAAACAAACACACGAGCAATTTGGTGAAAAACTGAATTATTAACTTTACAGCTTTGATAGTAAAGCCCAAAATCATTCAAATCGAATAATAAATAGAAAAGTTATGATCCTGAAAGAACTCTAAAATTGCCTTGCAGCTATCAATAAGTGTGCTCCTTAAACCTATAAAGTTCTAGACTAAGATTAAAATATCTAAAACATCTTTGAATGCCATCTTCTTACCAACTAAAAACCTGGCCAAATAAGACCAAACTTATCTAAATCGGACAAAAACTCTTTAAGTAATCACATGTTCGGACTTAATGAAATTTTCATACTCAAAACCAAATCACCCTTGAATATAGCTTTCATATAACCAAACTCTGAAATATCAACTTTTCGGCTTAAGCATCATATTGAGTTTACTTCAGCTCATCAAAACAAATAAATTAAGCCCAATAACGTCCAGATTGGACAATTATTATAGATTTTTCACCTTTTCTGTGAACCAAAAAATACATATGCACCACTCAAAAAGCGATTATGGTACTCAACTGAACCCACATAAAAAGCGCAAGATCTCCAGAATAGGACAATAAATAACCAAACTACTACTTAGCATAAAATCACAAACAAACAAACACACGAGCAATTTGGTGAAGGACTGAATTGTTGACTTTGCAGCTTGATATATATGGGCGACTTATGGAGCTCAGTGGGACCTAATAGTGAAGCCCATAATCTCCCCAATCTTATGATGAACAGAACGTTATGATCTTGAAAGAATTCTAAAATTGCCCTGTAGCTATCAATAAGGGTACTCTTAAAGCCAATAAAATTCTAGACTAGGATTGGAAGATATAAAAAACATCTTTGAATGCCATCGAGTTTGAATACCTAACTGCTC
>JARNME010000736.1:0-84643 GCA_030179655.1 Scaptomyza flava
GGACCAGATTGGTTGTCAACGCACGATAAAGCCTAGATAGGAGCTCCAGTGACTTCAGGTTCCGTGCTAACAATTTGCAGGCTCACTAGTCCCGGGGAATATCCCACTATCTGGCGGCTATATTAAAAGTAAGCTTACTAGAAAACAAAACAAATTAAACAAATTGAAACAAAACTCTTGTGTGACTACATTTAACTACCAGTCTTTATTCAACACAAGAATGCTTGGCTAACCTAACTTTTTGTAACGGACAGGATTATAGTGTATCAAATCAGCGAATGGTCGTAGATCAAGTCTACAGTTAAACCATTTTCAAGCTGAAATTTTTCACTGATCGGGGTAACGTAAGGATGATGGAGTATCGCCTCAGCATATGGTTGTGGAACACTCCAAGCTGACCATCGCTTAAGCTTAACACTAAACAGGCTAAAGACATATGTGTAATTTCTAATAAGGGCAGCGTAAGACAACGAGCCTACTGCGATTTCCTCATATCTACACAACTGTTGTTGTCTCGGCTGTAATTCCTGATTTGCGAAATTTGGGTTTATATAAGAAAACCAACCTAATAGATCAAGCAAATCTCTACTCCAAAATAAAAATGAACTGACGGACGGGGATTTTGTCTTAGCTGTTGTTGACTCAATAAAGATTATATATGTTAGGAACCAAAAACGTAGCTTTAACCCCTTAACCTTAGGTTGGGCGTTAAATTATATATACGGTTTGGCCCTTAAGTTGGATGAAAAATTATTTATAATTTGAGCTTACGGTTGCCAAATTATTAATAGTTTGGCCATTAGGTTGGGCGCCAATTATTTATTCTGTAACGTTTCACGTTGTAGAGCAGGTGTAATTTTTCTATATTAACAACGGTAGGCGCTTGCAGCCGGCTTATGCTCGTCGTTTTTGGGAGTGGGTTGGTTCTTGCTCGATAGAGAGGGGATCAGACAGAAATAAACAATTAATTCGCGTACCATGATATGGGATAGGAGGGGCCGAAGGAAGTTACACAAATTAAGTCAACCAAATTAAAAAGGCTACCGAAAACGACACTTATTTTTCAATGTTCACATCGCAATCGCCCATGATCCTTAAAGGCCAAGACAAAACAAGTAAGAAGGCTCTAGTCGGGAGAGCCCGACTAGAAGATACCCTGAACCCAGTTGCAATAATATATTTAATTTATATAAGACTTTGGTATACTGGCTTAGCTTCCATCGATTAAGTTCAATATCTCCGGTGTTTCTCAACCGATTTGGACGAAATTTTCAGAAAAGTTCTATCATTATCCATTACTTCAACCCTCATTTTTAGATTTTCCAAATTCGATATTTATTGTTATCGATATTATGTGTGTATCGGAAACCAGAATAGTTATCGATAATTTGAAGCAAACTTGTTCTGCTCATGGTATAGGAGAACTTAAATGCAAAATCTGAGTCTCTAGCTCTTGTAGTCTCTGAGATCCACGCGTTCATACAGACGGACAGACGGACAGACAGACGGACAGACGGACATGGCCATATCGTCTCGGCTGTTGATGCTGATCAAGAATATATATACTTTATAGGGTCGGAGATGCTTCCTTCTGCCTGTTACATACTTTTGCACAAAACCATTATACCCTTATTTACCCATTTTATGGGTTAAGGTATAAAAACAAAAAAAACATAGTGGCGCATAGTTAATTTTGGGTATGCCAAGACTATGATACCCTTCACACAGCCAATTAATATTTTTACTCTTGAGCATCATTTACTTGTTCGTGTGCGACAACACAACAATTTGACTTGTAGGTAATTGAAAGTGCACGACAGAGACAACATTGATAGTACGATATGGTAAATTTGTATGGTGGCTATGTCGTAGAATTCTCCGATCGAAATGAAATTTCATAGTGAACAAACCCGACATGATCTAAGCAATCTGTGAAAGTTTCATCAAGATCGGTTCAGCAGTTTGCCCGGAAATCGTGTTGATATGGTAAATTTATATGGTGGCTATATCGTAGAATGCTCCGATCGGGATGCCATTTCATAGTGAACAAACCCGACATGATCTAAGCAATCTGTGAAAGTTTCATCAAGATCGGTTCAGCAGTTTGGCCAGAAATCGTGTTGAAACAGACAGACGGACAGACGGACGGACAGACGAAAATCAATTCCTGAGCTCGTCCTGATCATTTTGATATATAGTTTATGGGGTCTCCATCATTCCCTGTGAAGGGTATAAATATGGATCCCTAGAAAAATAACTGTTCGCACGACTATCCTGCTTCCATGTAGCGCAGCATGGTTTTCCTTAAAAAAATTTATATTTAGTTCATATTTAGAGTTGACAATTTATTAAAGAAATTCATAATTATTTTCTAAAATTATATAAAACATTTTTTCAAAAATGTATATATTTATATCATCAAAAGATATACTTAAATTATTATTATATTTATATTTATTTTTTTCTTGTTGTAACATTACTTAAGGCCAAGTCGAAAAGGTATGCAAGCGTAGCGTACATGTAAATTACAATAACGAAAATTAGACAAAGGAAAAAAAAAAACAACTACAACTGTAACGCACTTGCTAGATTGACGCTTTGTGGTTTTTTTTATGCAGAAACAACAAAAAAAATTCCATCAATGTACCAAAGCTTTCGATGTTATTCTTGGCACAAGTCGCGGAAGGCGCTTATACCCATAACCACAAATGATTAAAATTGAAAGCTTTCACTCACTCGTTTTATGTGTCCCACGCTGAAAGATCTTTCATGTGTGTGAGCGGTGGTTGCTGAAACAAAAAGAATTATGGAAAAGGGGGTCGAGATATAAAGGGCGTTTTTCTTTTGTTGTTTAAGCATAAGTCGAAGCTTAAAGCTTTTGCTTATGACAACTAAAGGCCCAACCAAACGATGCATTCGTGCATGCAGAGCAGCTGCACGGAAAGTTTCAACATATGGCACGCCGTGTATCCGCCCAAACGATGCTTATGCAAGGGTTCGCTCAGTTTTTTTTTTTAACGAATGCATGAATGCCGCATGCATGGTTTCACTGAATTGAAACCATGCAGCAATGCATTGGGCATAGAGTTGTCGCAGTCTTTTTATTGTATGGAATATATTTAAAAAAATTGTTAAATCTTCATTTTATTGTTTATTAACACATTGATATAATATACTAGTTATATGAAACATGTGTTGTCTTTATTATTAACTTAATATTACATAAAATGTTAACATTTATTTTTTAATGGAATAAAAATCAAACATGTGGTAACAATGGTTGGCAAAAATAAAGAAGAAGAAGAGACAATGCACTTATGCAACGTATGGCTATAGATGTTGATGCATAATGCATGAGCAAGCATTTCGTTCATTTTTGCAACGGCTCTGCATGCACGAATGCATCGTTTGGTTGGGCCTTAACACAAGACTAAACCTAATATAATTTAGCTTATAACATTTTAATTAATTCTTTATTACATTTATAGATAATACTATTTTTTTTCTTTTCTTATGAATGCAAATTGCTTATGGCATTTACTTGCGGTGAGCTAATTCAGAACGCTCAGTTATGTACATTTACTTAAAATGTTTCTTTATTCATTAACTTCATTTGTTTTTATTTTTCTTTATTTTTTTAAATCTCTTTGCGTAGATAATGTACATTCATCTTCAGGCCGCACAGCAAATTACACGAGTACTTGTTTGTTTATTTGTAATATAACTCTGTTATATTTTTTTCTTTTTTTTTTAGTTTTTCATTGATTTGGTGGCATTTGTTTTAATTCATTTTCAAAAGACGAATGGTTGTAATCGGGTGCACTGTAGGTGGCTATAGCCGCGGGTGGGTGTCTCGGGACGCTATTAGGTTAGGTTATGTTTAGCATGTGAGACACCTGAATGGGGGAGCCGAAGGGTATTCAGCACAGGTCGCAAATATATAACTAAACCAGATCCGCACACTAAAAGATCCGTGGATGGTCACAGGCTGATCTTCTCATGATAAACTACAGCGGAATGCGCTCGTCGCACCTTAGACTCGCACCATATGTAAGTCCGGCTTCCAACCTCACTTGCGCGAAAGCTTCGCTTTCGAGGCTAGGTCAGCTGACCACGCCACTCAAGTTCGCACTACAAACTTGGTGCCTTCTCTGCCATACAATATAAGGGAAAGATATTGTTCTTATACTGATCGCACTGGATGCACCACTTCCACTTACCCAATGGGAGTTGGCACTTGTTGAGGGGGGGGATGACTCGCGTCTAATGAAGACCTCTACCGGGTCAATTATGCGTCTGCCTCTGGCACCGAGGCGAGGTATTTTTTGTAGGCGTACACTGCAACTTTATTAGGGGGTAACTTTTCTGCTGACGTTTTCTTTTTGTTTCTTATTGTCTTATATGTTTTTGGTACGGTGTCATAAACTTTTCGTTTGACTGCACTTGGGCTTTTTTTTTTTTCTAACGCGTTTGATAGATGCGCGACCAAAAATTTACTTGCACCGTACTTGCGAACAAAAAGACCGAGCTAGGTGCCGGAAATGGTTTTTGGGGCAAGGTTAAGTGTGCCTGCCTGATATTAAAAATTTTGAGGGATTTTTCGCTGTCGTCCCTGATTTAAATATGGCGATAAGTAAAACCTAACCTTTCTTCGTGGTTCACCGACAGAGAGCGCTTCTAGTAGTGGCATCAAATGCCGAAAACAAAATTTTATTTTTCTTCTTTTTTCATTTTTTTTTATATGAACAATTTTATTTTTTTATTTTTTTTTATTTCACCCCTTGATTTATATTTAAAATCTGCCCGTATGGACATTAATTAAATTGCATAAGTAAAAAAGTTAGCAGATGTAGATTTTGATATCATTAGTTTCAAAAGCACGTTTAGGGGAGGATCAATCGTCTTCCATATGTGGGAGGTCGAGCGGGTGGGTCCTCTGAAGTCTTCTTGTTGTAAGGCTGTTGTCCAGAAGGGATAGGGCAAGGTTTTTCGGGTGATTAAACAATCTATCAGTGTATCTGGCACTCATCTTCCTAATTAATTCATTTACAGTTGGCATGCCCAGTTGGCTATGTTTGGTGGCATTATCGTGGTACACGTGCGCACCAGAAATGATTCGGAGAGCTTTGTTTTGGAATCTTTTAATTAACATCAGGTTGCTTTTCCTCGCTGTACCCCACAACTGGATGCCATAGGACCAGATGCGCCTCAGAATAGCCTTATAAACGAGCAGTTTGACTTTGAGTTTCATTTTTGATTTTCTGCCGATTATCCAGTAATAATGACGCAGCCTCAAATCGGCCTGTTTCCGTTTTCGGACTAGGTGCGCATGCCATGTTAGCCTCCTGTCCAGAGTGATACCAAGGTATTTTGGAGTTCTTCCTCAGGGATGACTGTTCCGTCTCGATAGACGCGCGGACAATTGCCCGGACGCAGGGTAAACGTGGTTTGTGTCGACTTTTCCTGGTTTACAGAAATGTTCCACCTTTTCAGCCAGCCTTCAAGCAGATTTATTTGCTGTTGAATTTTGTCAGAAACGTCCTGGGGCAGCGAAGTGGTGGCTAGAAAGGCTATGTCATCTGCGTAGGTTTCTACAAACAGGTTACCGCTGCTGTAGATAGGCATGTCGGCTGTGTACAAGGTGTACAATGTAGGACCCAGTACACTGCCTTACGGTACACCAGCTCTGATAGTCCTGACCGATGATTTAGCTTCACCGCATCTCACGTAAAATATTCGGTTCTTGATGTACGAATCCAAGAAGTTAAAATATGCCATGGGCAGATTCGCCTTAATCTTGTGAAGCAGTCCGGGATGCCAGACCATGTCAAACGCTTGTTTGATGTCGAGCATTACCGCACAGCAGTACTTCTTGTTCTCGAATGCATTCAAAATCTGCTCTACAAGCTTATGGCATTGCTCGGGTGTTCCATGTGAGCGCCTGAAGCCAAACTGGTGATCGGGGATCAAACCAGCATCGTCCATTATCGGCAACATTCTGCGTAGAAATACTCGTTCAAGTATTTTGGATAGTATGGCCAGCAAACTTATCGGACGATAGGAAGCTAGATTGATCTCTGGTTTTCCTGGCTTAGGAATAAGTATCACTTCCGCGCATTTCCATTGCGCAGGGAAGTGACCAATTTGCATACATCTATTGAAAATGCTACATATCAACACGGTGCAGGTAGGGGGGAGCATCTTTAGCACCATGGCGTCGATGCCGTCAAAGCAAGGTGACTTGCTGCATTTTAATGAGGCGATGTCTTGCTCAATGTCCTCAACGACCGCTGGAGGAATTGTCGAGTCACAGGGTCTTGGGGATTCTAGGAATCTTCTGGTGTCCTCGGTATCCTCAGTAGTGCATCTCTCGATGGGCGAAAAAGCGTTGTAGAGATGGTCCGCAAATCCCTCGGCACGCTCATAGTTGGACCGGCACCAATCACCGCTTGCGTTTTTAACTGGCAGTGCTCTCTTGGTGGGCCTATTGATATGCCACGTTACCCGCCGGAGGTTATGCTGGGGGTCACCAGGCTCAACGTTCTCCAGGAACTCATCAAGCGCGCTCCTTCTTAGGTTCAGAAGCAGCTCTTTGAGTTGTTTAGTTGCTCTGTTTAGCCGGTTTTTGTCATGAGGGCTACGTGTCAACAACCAAACACGCCTGAGACGTCTCTTTTCAATGACAAGGGCTGCAACTTCAGGGGTCCAGAGGTTCAGGTCTCTCGAAGGGATATGTGTCCGGGTGCTTCTACGTCTAGCAGTTGCGAATGCAGCAGCGTTGTGTATTTCCTTCGTAAGGTGCTCAATAGTCGAATCAATATCCTCAGGGGAAACTAGCTCGGCATTTGGGTTGATTCTCTGTTGCAGCCAGGATTTGTACATTGTGGGGTCCGTGTTGCTCTGGGTAAGCCTTTTCTGGACGGATTTTCTCTCAACGGGTGTGTTCAGGTGAAATGAAATGGCGCTGTGGTCCGAGAGGAGGTCCGAGTTGGCGCTGCAGACCAAATTGCCTGAGCTTATGCCCTTGGAGATGGGTATGTCCAGATTGTCAGGATTTTTTGACGGGTCAGTTGGCCAGTATATTGGTTCACCCGAAGAGTGGCACGTTAGGTCTTTTCGTAAAATGCACTTTAGCAACTCTTTTCCTTTAGAGTTGTTGACTCTAGAGCCCCACCAGGAGTGTTTGGCGTTGAAGTCGCCGCCAATGATGAATCTGGCTCCGAGGTAGTCCAGGAGTTGACCAAATTCGTCTTCTTTGACGCTATGTCTAGGTGGGATATACGCTGCAGCGACTGAGAGATTACCTAGTGGGCTGGTCAGTCTGATCTGCGCACACTGGATCCAGTTTTCTTGTAGCCCAGGCAGCTCGACATACCTGATGCCGCTTTTAACAAGAATTGCGGCACCGCCACGGGCACTTCCGTTGGGATGATTTACATGGATTAGATCATATACATTGAGGCAAAAATAAGATCTATCGGTGAGGTGTGTTTCGGACAGGAGAAGGATGTCAATGTGGTTGGTCTTAACGAAGTGCTCGACCTCTGGCCTGCTTTTTCACAGGCCGTTCGCGTTCCATATTGTTAAATGGAGTTTAATTTGCATAAATTGGTAATTAACGTGGCGATCATTTGAGCTGTCTGGGCGAACATCTTCTCCATGAGCCTTTCCATCATGTTTTCCATGCGAGTCATCATGGCTTCAATTTGGTTGCCAGGTTGTATGGGAGCAGGATTGGGAACCTGGTTCTGTGCGCTGTTACCACCTCTGAGAATCGAAGCGTAGCTGAAGTTAGGGTCAATTGAGTTGAAGGTTGCTGCTTGCGATGCCACTAACATGTTTACGTAAAAAAGGCGTTTTTGGTATTTTTTAGTAATTGTTGGCAAAAAATAATGTAAGCAAACTTAAAAATATGTCGCCAAAGGTAAGTAATATAAACATGTTTGATATTAAATATTAAACAACGTATTACATTCAACCTTTCATACAATATTTTAGAAGATTATATGGACCACGGAGTCAATTAAGTTGTTAATTGATGAATATGAGTGCCATCCCAATCTTTATGATCCAAAAAGTAATATGTACCACAACAAGCACTGCCGCAACGGGTCATTTGATGCCGTATTGGAAACAATGCGGACTGTGATTGACAATGTTGAAGTGTCCGACATTAAAACAAAAATAGGTACATTAAGAAGCCAATACTTAATACACTTAAAGAAGCAAGCAAAAACGAATTGCAAAAGTGGAATGGGAACAGACGAGAAGCTCAACAATTTTTGGTTGAAAAATTTAGATTTTTTGAAGGCTCACCTTAAAATAAAGGAAAATAGAACATCAAGTTTCAATGTGAGTATAGTTTGATATTATTTATGTATAAAATGTGCCTATATGGAACATACTTTCAACAGTTTCAAAGCGACACGATGACTTCGGACTCACAAGATGTGGTCGAAGAGGCTTCGATATTGGAATCGCCCGGTGGCTCGACTCAGGCTGCCAAAGAATCTGAGCCATCAGCAGAGAGTGTTTTCAAGACTGCAAGTGAAATGCTAGGCGTTATACGAAACAAGCGCAAGTTCGAGCACGACGTTGACTCGTTTGGCGAGCTTGTTAAAGCGGAGATGGCTCGCATCGAAAACCCAAAAAGGCGGATGGAAGCCAAGTTGCGAATACTTGAAATGCTTTACAAAAATTATAATTAATTTAATTATTATAATTAATAACATTTAATATTTGGCTCACTACTTGAAGAATGTGATATTAATAAAATAAAATTTAATTCAATAAAAGCATTTTCTCTTTATTAAAAATTGAACTTTTTGATTGCATCAGCCTGCCAGGAAACAGCGCCGGTTGTGTTAAAATATTTTGTTAGCTCGTCACGGACAATCCAGGGCTCCTCCGCGCTCCTATTGCCCACTGCAGCAAGGCCTGTTAAGGGCTGCATAGAGCGCCACTCTCCTGGCGTGAACAATACCTCATCCGTGTTCTCACAATCCATTCCATTTACGTAATCTCTCTCTTGGGCTTTCAGATAGTTTTGAAAAACGCAAGCCGCATAAACAAGCTTTTCTACTTTTTCGGCACTCAGGTTTATAGTGGTTTGCAATATTCGAAAACGATTTGACAAAATGCCAAACGCATTTTCAACAACTCTGCGTGCTCTGCTCAAGCGGTAGTTGAAAATTTTATTTTCATTGCACTTTCTTTGCCGATGAGGTTTCATCAACCACCTTTGGAGCTTAAATGCTTCATCGGCAACAATTACATATGGAAGTTTTGTGCCATTTTCTGCCAATTCTGCATCGGGTGGAATGTTAAGTTTATTTTGTTCTATTGCCGAACAAAGAGATGAGGCATTGAACACGGATGCGTCGTTTCCTCTTCCATTGCAACCGATGTCAACATACAAAAAGTTGTAATTGGCATCAACAAGTGCAAGCAAAACAATGCTGTTAAAGCCTTTATAGTTAAAATAAAAGGAGCCGTCAGACTTCTTGGCACGAAATGCAATATGTTTTCCATCTGTGAAATTTATATTGCATTAAAATAATTATTATAATATATGTTTTAAGTCTTTACCTAGAGCACCCAAGCAATGCGGGAAATTCCATTGAACGTTAAATTCGTCCGAGACTCGCAACCAGTCTTCTGTCGTTTTGGGCAACTGAGAATTATTTGAAATTTAATATGTAATATGACATGGTACTTGATTTTAACAAACCTTTACATAATCTCCAGCAAGTAAACTTATAATAGCTTCAACACCTTCCTGAATAATTAAAGTTATTGCAGGGACAGAAACCCGAAATGCACACGAAAGACTCCGAAACGAATTACCAGTGGCCAAGAACCGCAGCGTCATAAGCAGTCTCGTTTCTACTGGAAACGATTGCCTCATTACAGTAACCTGCTTTTGAATTTTGCAGCGCAGTTTTCCCAAAAGATGGTGAAAAGTAGATGGGGACATTCTATTAAAGTTGCGAAAAGTTTCCAAATCCTCATATTGGAGCTCCTTCATTACCAATGCGGCTATGTCCTTCCCCTGTTCGCGACGCATGAGCCAAAATCTGCTCCACACAGTGCGTGGCTTATTTTTCTTCTCTTTAACTTTCACAGCTCGGGCAGTAACAGCGTTCTTAGCTTGAGCTACCGCGGTTAAAATACAAACAACATCTAATATGTTTTCGTCTGTATTCATTTTGAAGTTGTTTACGTTTTTAATATATGTTTGTGTTGAATTAAATAGAGAAGTGTGACCAGATGGTGTTACAACAAAAAGTGATGGGATTTTGGATTTAACCGATGCGAATAATGTAAATGCCAACATTTTTGGTCGGTTGAATAAAGCTACAGAAAAACCGACCGTGTAAAGGCAGCTTAAGCAGTGCACCCTCTGTAAGAGGCGGCAGGTCTTCCTTGCAGTTCATACAAGAGGCCGGTTCATCTTTACTTTTTTTGCAGTCGGCAGTACTATGCTTATTTCCGCATTTGACGCATCTACAGCCTAGTTGGCAGTATATTTGGGTGTGTCCGAACCCTTGGCAGCGGAAGCATTGGACCACGTCGTTAAACTTGATCGGCGGCTCTACTGTCACTATTGAGCTGCAGAGGCGCTTGATTTGGTAATATCTTTATTATTGCTGGCTGGCTCCAAGTTAATAAAGTCATAGGCATTTTAGTGCTGCGACTCATGGCGTAGTGCAGGTCTCTGACAATGTGGCCTTGCTCCAACATTGCCTCCTTAATACTGTCTTTCTCGGTCGAATGATGCAGGCCCTTGACCACAATTCGGTAAGCTCTTTCGTCACGAGGCTGGAAGGTGTAGTATCTTGACTTGTTAAGGTCTAGGTGATTTTTGAGAGCAATGTAACCTGCCTTATCACCCATCATTACTCTTACTTTGCCGTCTCTTTCTGCCTTGTAGGTAAAATCCTTACCATTGCCAATGAGTTTGCGTATAGATGATCAGGGCGTTAATGTCAAGCACATTTGGGATTATTATTGGCGGTGGCTTAAAAGTTTTGGGAATGGGCTGTGGTTGTTGTTCGGTGGCGTCCTCTGTGGCTTTCAGAATTTCATCATCGCTAATGTCGTCGTCATCGCTTGAGAGCAGCTGAAATGAGTTCGTACTCAGAACAGAAGAAGCCACAGCACTGGTACTGGGACCGACGTTGCGCGTGAAGGCCTGCGTGCTGCTTTACCCTTTTTATCCTGGGTTGCTTAGTCAAGCTCCAGTTTGAGTCCACTGTCGTTGTCGTTGCTTGCCTTACGATCCTTGTTATTGCTGATGGGTAGAACGCCAATTTGATTTGAGTCGCTACCCGACCCCTGCCAATTCATATTGGCGCCAGCTGCCGGAGTCGCTGCAGCTGCAGCACTTGCGGATACCTCGTTAGAAACGTTTGAAGAGGGTTCGTTCACTACCTTTCTTAAGGCCTCGCCAAGAAGCACTTTATTTTTCGTCATATTAATCGGCTTGTTTTGCTGCTTAGCATTTAGCCGAGGTTTAATTGTCCGCCGAGACGTATGCATCAGTTTTCGCGATCCAAGCCAATACTTCAACCTTGAGGACAGTTGAAGGACTTGCTCAAAGCTGCTATCTGGTACCCGAACCAGACTAACGGGAAACTTTTAGACAGCCAAACGCTGTTTTGCAACACTTGCAATGACGTGGCTGTCAGGCAGCGGAGTCCCACTTTTCATTAATTTACACAGAGTTTGTTTAATAAAATAACTTCTTCACAATCACTTGCTATCACAAACAGCGACTTCAGAGGGTGACTGTACACAGTTTGTGCCACTATTGTAGGCTAGTCTTTGATTAATAAGTGCTAAAATTGATTTTGAAACACTAGCGTTAGACTGAGACGTGCTGCTCAGCAGAACATAACCTCGAAACTGATATAAGAACAATGATCGCAAAAACCTTACTGATACCCATCCTGTTATACGGTATTGAAATTTTTGGCAAATGCGAAGCAGCTAGCCTACATAAACTTAAAGTCACATTTAATAATATTGCTCGGTTCGTGTATGGGCTGAAAAGAACTGACCACATAATTGACTATGCGAAGAAACTTGCTGATCTTGATTTTGCGCATCTAATAGATTTTAAAATACTCGTCCTCCTACATAAAATTATCTTTACCAAAGAGCCAGACTATTTATATGACTTTTTAAGATTTACTTCATCACAAAGAGTTAACAACCTAATAAGTATACGAACCAAATTGTCATGCTCAAATAAGCAATTTTATGTTTCTGCTGTTCGACTCTTGAATAAATTAACGTCAGATTCAAAATGTACCAAGAGCGCATCTTTATTTAGTAATTGAGTTAAAAACACACTTTAGCAGATAAAATAAACGAAACAACTAGATCTATAAGACACATTAAATTAGATAAACCATAAATTCAAATTATATATAATAATAATAAATATAAATAAATAAATAATAAATATATTCAATCAGAAAACAAGACAAATGCTAATACTCTTAGAAATATTACCTAATTTGAAAGAAAATTGTTACTAATAACTAAGAATAGGATAGGTTACTATACCTAATACTTGATACTAAGTGAATGATTAAAAATTGTGACTAGTGCACTAAAATAAAAGTTACATAACTTGTTGCACTAGAAAATACAAATAACTAAATAAATTAAATTAAACAAAAGGTGTTTTTAGCTCGAACAATCTCCAACTAGTTGTGTTCCACATTGGAATTGGCACCATATTAAATAGCTCGAGTATCGATGTTAACACTAGGGGTAATATTACTCTGAATATCACATGAGTGTCGGTGGCTGTGCCTTCTGCTCGCATAGTTCTGTATAGTTGAATTACATTGGATGATGTCACGGGTACCATTTGATCTGGTGGCAAATGATCCCTTATTTGTCTAACTGATCCTTTAGTTGTTTAGGGGAGATCAACATTGGACTTATTGTATGGTGGTGAACTCCAGTTAGTAGAAGAGATGCTGCTAGCAATGTCAATTGAGTTGTCAATGCCACGTAGTTTTCCGTAAGACGTGCGCCAGTGTACTTTCCTCTGCTTTGGCTAATGGCGGATACTTGTTGTTCAAGTAGTTTTAGACGTTTGTCCGATGTTGTCCTTGTTTTCTTGACAACGTTAATGGCTGAGTCAAGTACTGAGGTTTGTTTTCTCAGCAGTGTCAGTAGAAATTCCTCGTTAGTTTGCACCTTCTCTATGACCTTAGTCATTTTATTGGCATAGTCTGAGTCTAAAACCCTAAACAGACTGTTCGCAATATTACTGCGTCAAATGGGGAGCGGCGTTTCCGAATATGTTGCATGAGACCGTTTGCCATTTGTAATTCATCATACAAGTGTCGATAGTTCTGTGATATTGCGTCACATGTGTGGTTGTTGTTTAATTCTGGGCATATGTACTGGAACTCCTTGATGCCTGAGTTAAACGTGTTCATGTCTCTCCAGTATGGATCCAATTCATAGTAAATAACTATGGTCCAGTCGGATATTGCTATCATCGTTGTACCAATTTTTTCATAATATACTCCTGGTTTCGTGTCGAACCTTGTCACCGATACTGACTGTGTTAGTACCAGAGGTAGCATTAGAAGCAGAATTAGCAAGGAGGAAATTATGGTTGGTGATATTAACCGTCTCCGTTGAGCAGCCTACGTATCCTTTTTATCCGTATCCTCTTCTTGCATAATAGGTCGTTTTTTGGCCGTTTCTTCCGGAAAGATCGGCGCCAGCCTGTTGATGGCGCGCTTGTAAATGCCTGAGGCGGTCTTTACGTCAGCCACTCGTACATAGTTATCCATTCCTGGATATTTCTTTATAATGCGTCCCATAGGCCAACTCATCACCGGAATGTTGTCTTCCTTGATAAGGACCAGCATGCCTGCCTTGATATTGGGATTAACGGTTTTTCACTTGTGCCTGGCTTGTAAGTCTTGCAAGTATTTCTCTGACCATTTATTATTTTATTTATAGTCAGCTAAGAGCAGCTGACATTAAAATGAATCAAAATTTAATTTAAATTAAAAATAATTAAAATAATTAAATTAAGTAAAATATAGAATACTATATAAATCTGAAAAAATAATTAGAAGATAAAGTTAGTTAGATAAATTCAATAAAAAATTGAGCAGTCCAACATTTGTTGCGAGGATTGGGAAAAACCCAGAAAAACCAAATCAGACCAGCGTTAGATTAGTAGTTAGTGGTTACGATTAGATAAAGCAAAAATGATCGATCTTTTTAGTACTGGAGTTGAGGCCTCCAAGGAGACAAGAGAATAAAGTTTGTTATAGTCAGAACATATAACACGAAATTGTTCATGAATTAAATAGTTGCTGAAGCAACGATCAAGGCTAAGGGGTAAAAAGTTACGTGAAGATCTAACCGGGACATCAAATTTAATTCGACTCAAAAGAACTGATGAGTCGATTTCACCATTGAGTAGGTTAGTAGTAAATAATACTCCATGCATAGTTCTACGGTTTAACAAGGAGGAAAGATTTATTAAAAGGAGTCTACTTGAATACGGGGGTAAGTCAACTCCAGCAACCCAGTTAAAACTTCTAAGGGCAAATAGAAGAAGTTTCTTCTGCACAGATTCAATTCTGTCCTGGTGAATCGAGTATTGTGGGGACCACACACAAGATCCATACTCCAGAATAGGACGTACTAAGGATGTATAAAGCGTTTTAGTGGTGTAGGGATCATTAAACTCTTTCGACCACCGCTTGATGAAGCCAAGGACATTAATGGCCTTATTGACCATATACGAAATGTGAGCGTCAAACTTTAATTTAGGATCAAGAATAATGCCTAAATCTTTAATTTCAAACACGCGGTCAAGTGGTGAACCATCAAGCAAATAGTGAGCAGTATGAGGGGTACTTCTACAAAAAGACATGACTTTACATTTTGAACAATTTAAATTTAGTAAGTTAGTACGGCACCAGACTGACAACGCACTCAAATCCGAATGTAGTAAATTATACAGGGAAGCGTCATTATAGGTGAAACATAGCTTTACATCATCAGCAAACATATACACAAAAGAGTTAGTAATAACTGCTGGAAGATCGTTAATAAACAAAATAAATAGCAAAGGTCCAAGGTGACTACCCTGCGGTACACCAGAGGTAACAAAAATAGGTTTAGATACCGACGATTTAAAAACTACTTTTTGTGTTCGACCACACAAGTACTCCGAAAGCCACAACAATAGTTTTGATGGAAATCCAATAATATTTAATTTATGAAGCAACAGAGAATGACTTACAGAATCAAATGCCTTACTAAAATCGGTGTAAACAACGTCAGTTTGCATTTTTTCCTGAAACCCTTTGATAACAAGCGAAGTGAATTCAAGAAGGTTAGTGGTAGTAGATCTACGCCTAACAAAACCGTGTTGATAAGGTGATATAATCGAACTACATCCGTGTTGCAGTTGAGAACATATAATTTTTTCAAAGATTTTTGGTATGGCAGACAACTTGGATATGCCCCTATAATTTTTAACGTTTGATTTTGATGAATTTTTATGGAGTGGAATTATAAAGGATTCCTTCCATATATCAGGGAACACGTTTGAATCAACAGACAAGTTAAATAATTTATTTAATGGCGCACAAAGAGAATCCGCGCATTATCTAAGAATACAACCTGGCACTCCATCAGGACCAGGCAAGTAGCCAGGTTTAATAGAGTTAAATTCACTCAGGAGCATAGACTCAGTAACTACTGGGACATATATGCAATTTGACGTTTGAACTTGAAAAGGATAGGAATTACTACTACTATACATATTCGATGAGTATACTGATTGAAAATACTCAGCAAATAGATCGGCTACTGCCTGATCAGAACTTGCTTTTGTATCATCTAGGTATACCGAGGATGGCAAGCAAGAAGACTGTCGGACAGTTTTTGTGGTGTCAATTAAATAATTATACGCTGGCACGTCTGTGATATTCGGTTAAGGTTTTATGAATGTCTCTTTATTTTGATCAAAAGAATTCTTAGCCTAAATGCAATTGGGTTGCTTATGTATAAAGCTCTGTCGCAGCAGAGCGGCCGCTGCCGTTGCAGCGGTCAAGAGAGAGAGAGAGTTGTAGTATATTTATGAATGTACATGTATATGCAGAAGGCAAAGAATGCATATACATTAAATATACATGTATAAGGCAAGCGCTGGCTTAGCTGGTAAGGTCTAAAGTGCTTACGTTGCGGATCCCACACTTCGTGGTGGTTGATCAGATTTCAAGTGCGCTGACCGTTTGTGTAGTTGCGTTATATTTGTATATACGTAGCAACAAAGTGTTGCTATGTCTGAAGGTTACGTACCCTGCAATATAGTGGGCTTATGACAGATTGTCATGCATACTACATCTCCCTCCCTTTGAAAAATAACGTAACTTAGTGTAGTTATTTTAGTTCTTGTAGCTTTATATTTTTTTATTTTTTTTTTTTGTTTATTTATTTTTTTTTTTTTTTAAGTTTTGTTTTTATTTTTTTTTTTTTCATTTTATTATATATATATATATTTGGATGAGAATGATTAATTAATAAAAAGTTTTAGCCTATCTTTATGTACTTTTTGTACCTTACCCTTTCTATCCTTTATGAAAATATTTTCTCTATCATCTATTTGTTCTACTGTGTAAGGGCCTAAATATGCTGATTCTAGCTTATGGCCAGTTTCATTTCTTAATAAAACCATATCTCCTACTTTTAATTCAAAATTAATTATATTTTATCGTAGTATTCTTTATTTCTAATTTTATTTTTTTCTAACATAATTCTAGCTCTTTTATAAGCTTGTTCTAGTCTAAATTTACTTTCTTTAGCATAATCTTCTATATTGTACAGTGGATTAATATTATCTATTGTATTAAAATATTGTGGCAAGTTACTTGCTTACCAAAAACTAATTCATATGGACAATAATTATGTGCCATAGAAGGGGTCGTGTTGAAACAGTATACGAAATATTTTAGCCATACATCCCAATCAGTTTTGTCGACTGATATGTATGAACGAATATATTCATTAAAAGTTCTATGACTTCTTTCTACTGTTCCAACTGTCTGGTGGTGGTGTGCTGTAGACGTTATATTGTCTATTTTTAAATATTTGCACAAGTCATTTATAATAGAATTTTATATTCAGTTCCCATGTCCGTAATGAACGTCTTCATTGGACCGAACTGTAATATAAAAGATTCAAATATAGCTTTAGCGACAGTATTTGCATTTTTATTTGGGATCGGTATGGCAACAAGATATTTTGTTAAATCGCAAATAAGCGTAACTGCATATTCGTTACCATATTCAGATCTTGGTAATGGACCTACTGTGTCAACTATTACCCTGTCGAAAGCACTTATTGGCGTGTCGGTAATTGTTAAAGGAGTTTTAGTATGTGTGTTGTTTTTGACTTCTGGCATTTGGACATCTACGTACGTACTCTTTTATATGACGAGTCATATTTTTCCAATAGTAGTGTCTTTTTACTTTGGCCAAAGTTTTTGTTATGCCCGTGTGTCCTCCTTGTATGGGATTATCATGAAATGTAAACAAAATTGCTTCTTTTTCTGTATCGCTTGATACAATGGTCACCGGCTTGAGTAGCGCTACTCTTAATAATCTCAATGTATTATTGCCCATATTATGAAATTATCTATTGAAACTTGTTCAAAGATGATTTCATGCGGTGCCACTTTTAGTTGGCGTATATCATGCATACCGGCTTCCTTTTCGAGCCTTTGGAAAAACTGACCTAAGTCGATAACTCCATTAGTATACAGATCGCTAACATTATTCTTGCAACGATTTTATTTCCGTGTTTGAAATAACACAGCTTTCCTTTCATATGCAAGGCCACTACTTTTCGTACATCGTCATTTGTGATGACTTCATATACGTTGGGCTTAGAAGCTTTTTCATGATTTTGCCTAAGCAAAGGTTCTTGTTCATTTCCTGCGCAGGATTTATTTTGTCTACTTTGTTGCCTGGTAGTGACTTTCAGGACTTTATTTTGTAAATCTTTTAATTCGGATATTGTTATCCGTGATAGGGCATCTGCCACGAAATTGTCTTTACCCTTTAGATACTCGACTGTAAAGTCGTATTCTTCTAATTCGAGCCGCATGCGTGTAAGTTTGGAACTTGGATTGACCAAAGAAAATAAATAAGTTAATGATCTGTGGTCAGTTTTCACTGTAAAGTGTTTTCCATAAAAGAATTTTTGCTAGCTGAGATATGACAGTTTTTTCTCTATGTTCTTGATTTGTGTGAACTACATCGTAGCTCGAAAGTGATTCATGTTTTAAATTATTTATTGTAACTAATTGGTCGGTACTAGTTGTATTTAGTAAACGGACAAACGTATTTTGAGATGTTGCAATTGTGTTTGCAACATATACACCAGGTTGAATTTCCTGATTTGGAATAAATACACCATCTTCTTTTGAAGTTAGCGTGACTTTTCGGACAACTTGAGATCTTGCTGGCAGAAGTATTGAGTTTATACCAGAGTCATATGTTATTGGAACATGGATCGGATATTTTAGATTATTGGGTCTAATTATAAACCAATCTTCCGATGGTTTGAAATCTAGTTGACAATTGAATTTTTTTATAAAATCAATGCCTATTATTCCATCACATGGTATAGCGAAATCTAAATCAACTATGTGAAAATTGTGTGGAATTATATATTTCCTGTCTGAATCTCTATTGATGCTAGACCTTTGGATTTTAAAATCTCTTTACTTATGCCTTGAATGTTTATTACATTATTAGGCTGGATGTCATGAAAGACATCAGAAGTTTCTTTAAGTATTGAGATGTCTGCACCTGTATCTATTAAAAAGGTAAGTTTTTTACCTGTTGACACGTGGTCAAATGAAACAAATATATTGAGACTAAAATTTATTGTATGAACTTTAGTGTTTTCTATTGCTGGGTATCTAAAGGTTGCTCGGAGTTTCCCGAAACATCTTGGGTTACTCTGACATTGTTATGACCTCTGTTTGACTTGCCTCTAGTGTTTTGGCCTCGAGTGTTGCCTCTGTTATTATTGTAGTATTGTCCTTGACCGCCTCTGTTGTAAGGTCGGCCTCTATAGTTACCTCTTCCGCGGTTTCCGCCACGTTGAGAGTAATTTGGTAGAACAATACAGAGTTGGGTTGTCCAGTTGCCTCTGTGCAACTGTTGACAAATTTGGATATCGCATCATTCATGTTATGAATGTGCCGGCCTGCATGATAAGTTTTACCTTATCGTTAGTACAGTTTTTGGTCATTGCCTTAACTGCTTGGGCTGTACTGTATTTATTGGCCAGTTCCGGCGTTAAACCATCGTTTATATATGCGCCTTCCAAAGCTCTTGTTAACTGCTCAACCTCTTGTGTATACTGGTTGGCAGTTTTGCTTCGTTGTTGCAAGTTGAGTAATTTGGCTGACAATACTTCTACTGACTCGCCTTTTACTGTGCTTGATAGTTTTGCAATAATTTGAGCGATCGTTTGCTCATTGCTAATCAAGTTTCTTGCGTGGCCTCTTAATTTTGTCTTTATAAGTTCTATGGCCGTTGCTTCGTGGTCACCTTTAATTGTGTCTAATAGACTTAAAGCGTCTTTGAAGCTTTGTAGATTTTCTGCTTTGCCATCGTACTCGAATAGAAGAGACGAGGCTGTTTTCAGAAAATCTACTACTTCTTGTTGTATCATTTTTATTGGTTTGATTTCTTCTTCAGAATCAGAATCAAAATCAATGTCAGTTTCGTTGTCTGGCATCCGGTTGTCTAATACGGATGGATCGAATGTTACCGGTACACTTAGTACCGAAGGAAGAAATAGGTGTAGGTCGTGTTTTGTGTCCAAGGTAATTAACGCTGATCTTAATTTGTCGATAATTTCCCTTGCTTGTAATTTGTGTAGACTATTTAAGTTGTCATAATTGAAATGTATAAGTTCCCGACATTCGTTGTACGTTTGTACTAGTATTTGGGTATGCTTGATTATAGTTCCAATTCGTATGGGAACTTTCTTATTTAAGCACTTATACGATTTAATGAACTCAACGCGTTTTTGTATTATAAGCTCTCTGAATTCTGTCCATTCCATGAGTTACTAATATTTATCGATGCAGTCGCACCATTAGTTTAGTAACTGGACCAAGAAGACGTTATCTTCTGTTAGTTCTTTTACCATCACATATGGCAAAGTGGATAGCACTATACCTTTTTCTTTTATACTACAGTGGTATAGTGGGCTAGTAATTCTATTATACGAGTCCACGTAGGCGTACTCAAAATCAGGTATCGAAATTAATTCGTGAAATTGATTTAGTACACAAATTGCTCGTATAATGAACTCTGGGTCTCTTCGAATGCTTCGGCTATTGCCGCATGCATTTTGAAATACTTATTATGTGATACTCATGCTCATACTTTGTTTGGGAAATCTGGGTCTTTGTTAAGCATACGTTGTAACAGAGTTTTATTCTGATACTTGAGGTATATCCATCATACAATAATATATATATATATAAATTTAATTTATTCAAAATTTTTATTAGTATTTATCGTTTTTTCTTTTCTTTTTTTTTTCATTCAATTCTAGATTTTATCTAGGTCGTTAGCCTTGTTGATGTATTTTTTTCTGAGGCACTTATTGTGTAGCTTGTATAATTTAAAGAACATATTTGCGCTTAGAATAACAACGATAATTATTAACAAAGTATTTGTTATTCCTAAATCTACACTACTTGATTCTACTTATTTATAACATTAGCGGTGGAATCCACCGTTTTTGTGTCTATGAGACCCATTTTGGCCAATTCTGTGTAATAAACGTTTTCCGTTTTAGATATTATATTATTATAAAGATTTCCAATTTTGAAATTATTTGTAATTTACATTTGTTATTTTTAATATATTGTTTTTTTCATTTTCCTATTTGTATCCCTATTTTGATCATAACAGTGATCGCCTGTCTATTTTTTTTGTATGGTTTTTTATGCCATACTCTCCTTAACTCGCACAACACAGTGCGAGTTATTACAAATTCTATATTATTTTTAATTTACTTAATATAACCGCTGCTGTTGCCGATGTACTGCTTCTTCACGTCTTATTTGGCTGCCTTGGTGCGGTCAGCGTTGCCGGTGCAGGTCATCGCACAGGCTGGGGAGTATAATGGTCCTTTGCAGTCTCCAGGGCACTTCTTATTGGTTTCGGCAGCTGCTTCCTTTCTGTTGGTTGAGTTTTTGATATATTAGCTAAGTTCTTTATATATTGAGGATAAGGTGCTTTGGATTGTGTTTTAAGTCGTTTTGATTCTTCATCAAGAAAGACTAGCTCATCTGCTAGCTTCTTGGCATTTTCCCAAGTCGGGGGCTTGTTGCTATTATATAGCTGCTTACAAATTTCAGCTTTGCGTTTCTTTATACGCAGCTGTATGCCTCCACGATTTCTTGTTTTTCTTGATTCGGGCTTACTAGTAGTCTGTGCATTTACCGAAAGTTTTCTCGCCCTGTACTCGTCGAGAGTGATGCGTATAGACATTTGCGACACACAATACCAATAAAACACCTTACTCACTCAGAACTATTCAATCGATCGATGTCCAATTCCAGCAAGGTTGACGTGATTATGCTGCTGTTACAGTTGAGGCTGGTGTAATTAATCCTTGTTGTTGCTGTTGAAGTATTTCAATATCCTAGGTCCTTTGGACGTCCTGTCACGGTCGCCATGTCGGACAGTTTTTGTGGTGTCAATTAAATAATTATACGCTGGCACGTCTGTGATATTCGGTTAAGGTTTTATGAATGTCTCTTTATTTTTGATCAAAAGAATTCTTAGCCTAAATGCAATTGGGTTGCTTATGTATAAAGCTCTGTCGCAGCAGAGCGGCCGCTGCCGTTGCAGCGGTCAAGAGAGAGAGAGAGTTGTAGTATATTTATGAATGTACATGTATATGCAGAAGGCAAAGAATGCATATACATTAAATATACATGTATAAGGCAAGCGCTGGCTTAGCTGGTAAGGTCTAAAGTGCTTACGTTGCGGATCCCACACTTCGTGGTGGTTGATCAGATTTCAAGTGCGCTGACCGTTTGTGTAGTTGCGTTATATTTGTATATACGTAGCAACAAAGTGTTGCTATGTCTGAAGGTTACGTACCCTGCAATATAGTGGGCTTATGACAGATTGTCATGCATACTACAAGACTTACGTTTAGAGTTAACAAATTTATAAAACTGTTTAGGGTCACGTGAAAAGTTTAGTCTACAACGATTAAGATAATTAGTATAGCAAGATGTGTTAACGGAAATAAAACTAGATTTTGCTACTAAATACGAAGATAAATCTAAAGTAGTTCCCGATTTTTTAAATTTTTTATATGATCTTGTCTTTGCGTTTTTCAACTTCGATAGTTCTCTCGTAAACCAAGGTGGTTTATTGTCACTTGAAGAACAAGTGAGGGGAACACAAATATCCAAAAGCGAATTCAAGTTCCTATAAAATATGGCTATAGCAGTTTCTATATCACTACAAGAATAAAGGCGCGACCAATTAGTATGTTGAAGAAGATAATTTAATTCAGTAAAGTTAGTTCTACGAAAGCAACGGGTTTTTAAATTATTTTTAGATACTAAAATAGGGTTAAGAATTTCGATGGATAATTCTAAGGTTGGATGGCAGGTATCTTACGGAAGCACTAGAGGGGGTATTCTACTAGCATTACTGCAATCGGAGTCCGAAACAAATATTAAGTCCAACATTCTACCACTACAGTTATGCACCCTGTTAACTTGCGATAGGCCTAACTCCAGTAGGCCATCGATAAAATCATCAGAAGTGACATGTCATACCGCCGAAGATGTGTCATTCACAGACCATACAACATGTGGCAGATTAAAATCACCAACCACTATCAGGTTATCCATATCTGTCAAAAATGACGAAACAAGTTGCAGGGCACTCAGATGGGACGAGTAAATGTTAATATCAGATTGAGGAGGAATATAAGAGCAAGTAACATAAAGTGAACGGCCGTTTAGTAATATTTTAACACATAAAAACTCTATGTCCTGAAGATCATGAGAATGAATCTGTTCAGAGGAAATACAGGAGTCAACAGCAATGAGAACACCACCCCCCTTGCGGGAAGTGCGATCGCCTCTGTACAAGTTATGTTTAGAAGGAAAAATGGAATAATCAGATATATCAGGTTTTAACCAGGTTTCCGTGAGTGCTACTATATGTGAATCAAATGATAAGCTGTTAACATAGAATTTAGAAAGTTTAGTGTTAAGGCCTCTAACGTTTTGATAGGCCAAACTAAGTTGTTTTGTTAGTTTTTTGCCACCGAGGTGGAGGCAACAGGTTGGCTAGCAGGCGGTGTACTATTAATCCTTATACCATTATTGCTATTAATTCGCCTATTCGTATACTCCTTAGCTACAAGTTGCGGCGGCCAAAACTTTTCAGAGCAAATTGTCGAGAAAAGTTCAGGCGGTACACCGAACTTGAAAGAAGATATACTTCTGGCATGTTTAAATTTAAACTTTTCAACAACAATAAGAGGGGAATCGATTTGACTCTTTACATATGCTGCAACATCATCCGATGACGTATCGGATGCCAGCCTAGAAACAAAAACAAATTTGTTGAGTGGAACAACAACCAGAGGCTTGTGAGCCCCAGTTGTACCTATATTAGGATTAATAGGCACACTAGCTGCTGAACTAGAGGGCTCATGCAAAGGTTCGGAAGATAAAGTGGCTAGGTTGTTGATAGGATTTCTAGCAGTAGAGTTAAATAACATTAGTGGGTTAGCATTGGAACCAATTGAAGGATTATTGTTAGGCACTAGAAGGGGTTTGGTTGGAAGAACAGGTGGGGCAATAAGTGGATTAGGACCCGAAGTCTTTTTACGCTTCGGAGATTCGGTAATCACCTTGCCATTTTTGAAATTAAGCTCAAGCTCGTTGAATGACGCTTGCAGATTATTAAAAGCTACATGCATAGCTTTAAAGCCAGCATGAGTCTGCCTCATGAACTTGGTCGATTCTTTGACAGCTAAATTGCAGGGCTCGCAGTACCATTTAAGGCCTGTATCTGCAATTAAGAAGTCCCTGACTTTGGGAGTGAAGCCAGCACATTTCATGTGGATCATGTTGTCACACAATCCACACAAAATAAAATCTTGGTTGGTGGTTCCAACCACTTTGCAATTGGTGCTACAGCATGCAAACATTTTCGAATTGATTTAAAGTTTTATCATGGCAACTAATATGCTAGCACAAAACAAAGTAAGGCGACGGTAAGTATAAGTAAAACGTATCACTGCAAGAGCAATATAAAACAGTAAATATCAAATGAGCGCTTAACTGAGAGAGCGTTAGCGCGCAGGCAGATAGAACCGCAAGTGCGACGGATAATAGCGGATAAGAGCGGGAGAGCTGTAAAGCGAGAGCAAAAAAAAATTGACAAACTGTTTGTTGTTAGTAATCACACAGAAAAAGCAAATGTAAATATATGTATGTAAATATGAACGTATGTTTACTTTATGTTTTCTTTATGTTCAGGCAGAGCAGTCTCAGTTAAACTGCTAATTAAAGTTAGTATAAACTCGGCAAACTCTTTTATGTAAACGTAAATATATACACATATATTTGCAATCACTGCTAAAACAATTTACCAGATTAAACAGAGTAAAAACACCGTTCACAAACACAAGAGATCAATAAATAATCAAGAGCACGCAAAAACACGACCGTCACCAACGAAAGACAAGTTGTTATGCTTCTAGAATCCTTGCTTAATTCTGGATACTAATTCCCAACATTTCAGTAGGGATTTCTCTTCGCGATCGGCGTTGACATCGGGTGGAGCCGTTAGAGTTTCACCAATCAGGAAATGCGCTGGGGTGAGAGCTGTGGTGTCCGTAGGATCATTTGACATCGGGGTTGTTGGGCGTGAATTCAAGATAGCTTCGATTTCGATGATCACCGTGTTAAGTTCCTCAAATGTAAGGGTCGCCGTGTTGGTTGTCGTTACCAACAGTCGCTTTGCCGACTTGACTGCAGCTTCCCATAGGCCTCCAAAGGATGGCGCTAGTGGCGGGATGAATTTGAAGGCAACTTGTTTCTTGTTGCAGTGATTAATGATCACTGCTTGTACCTTCTCCCCAAAAACGGTTGATTCCAGTTCCTTCAGCTGGTTGTTTGCTCCGACGAAGTTGGTTGCATTTTCACAATGAATTGTTTGACATTTGCCACGGTGGCTTAAGAAGCGTCGCAGCGCTGCCAAAAAGGCGTTTGTGGTCAGATCGCTTACCAGTTCAAGGTGAACCGCCTTTGTAGAGAAACAGCAGACTACGGCTATGAATGCCTTGTCTGGTCTTTTTCCTCGAAGTTTGTGGTGAATCCAGATTGGCCCGCAGTAATCTACGCCTGTTGTAAGAAATGGGCGTGTTGATGTTACTCGATCGGCTGGCAAATTACCCATAATTTGGTTCATTAACTTGGGCCTTGCCTTGTTGCATGTCACGCAGTTGTGAATAATATTCCTTGACATTTTTTTTTCGTTGAGGATCCAATATTGTTGTCTAGCGGTTGCTCGTAAGGCTTGGGCACCGCAACTGCACATAGCTATGTAAGAATCACACACAAATTATTAACACATGTAAAACTAGGTCAAGACCATACACAAAACGCTACATTAATTAACCCAATAAAAATTTAAGCAACACCAAATTATGCTGAACACACTGAATATCGCTGACTGCACATTGCATGCAATATGTCGCAACAGTAGCGGTCAGCCAACCCGGTAGTCGCTAAATATGCTATTCTGCATTGCAAGCAACTGCTGAGTACACAATAACCTAATTTTAATTGACACCACAAAACTGTAAAACTAAGCTATTATTTCCTATAAATATTGCTACTTTTCGTTAGTAAAATCAGTGTTCTTAGTAAAACCTACAAAGATACATTCATTATTCTCCGCAGTCCACCTGGTTACAAGTGCCAGTTGCGACAACAATTAAGCAGTCAGTTTGTACTGGATGCTAACAATACATACACACCTTTTACAGGTACGTTTTGGTGACCCCGACAAAGGACTCCTAGGAAGGATCCTGTCTACAACATATAGCTCGCTACTCCTTCGACCACACCACACGGTTGCGAATAGAAGCGTAATCCAGCGCAGGCCGAGCGAATAAAACACTTCCACCGGGTCGGGAGTAATCAAAGAGCTATATACAACAACATAACAAACGTGATTCTGGTAGCTTAGTCATTGTCAACAAGGCGACAAAATGAGCACAGAGAAATCACTCGTATTGGAAGATGTCCTAGATGCTCAGGAAGAAATAAGCCAGGAGGTATCAAGGCTTATAAAGAACACAAAAAAGGACCCAGCAGAGCGGAAGGCAAAACCTGGCTACTACCAAGCCAAGTCCAAATCCTTGAGGAAAAGTGGACTATTTTCAAGAACAACAATGTCTTGATCAAAAACTCTAAGTTAGAGGAGTCTCACCCATACCAAAAGTTCTCCGAAGAGGTTCACGATTTGGTTCAAAAAACCAGAACTTACTTCAAAGAGCAAGCTGATATTGCAGATCAGTCTAGCAGCAATATGACGGAACCAAAACCCGCCATTGCAGCAGGAATTGTCGATGCCAAAGAAAACACAAATGCCAAGCTAGTTGCATTGTGCCGTCGGCAAAAGGTTTTGATTGCGTCAATCAATCGCGCCCTGCAACACAAGCCTGCCAATGCGGACATTATTAAGTCATTATGGGCAAAAACTCAAGAGGTCTATTTCCAAATATACGGGGAATTTGAGGACCCAGAAGAGAGTGGCTACAATGCCACCGAGTATTTAAAGGCAGAGGCTATCGTTCGGAATGCGCTTACCAGCAATTCAAGCAGTGAGTGCACTGATAACATCAACTTACCACGTATTTCCATTCCAAAATTTGATGGTGATACGCTTAAATGGACGCAATTCTTCGATATGTTTTCGTGTATGATACATGAAACAAAGATGCCAACCATACGCAAGATGTGGCATTTAAAAACCAGCGTAGTCGGAGAAGCGGAAATATTAATCCGTCACATCGATCTAAGGGAAGAGAACTATCTCTACGCATGGAAGATCTTAGTAGATACCTACAACAATCCTAGAGACATCGCATCTAGGGTTTTAAATCGCCTCTTACTGCAACAAACCTGCAGCGACGATGTGAAGTCCTTAAAGGAGCTCTACATCACCACCATAGAGTCATTAGCCTCACTGAAGGGATTCGGGATTGACATCTCAACTTGGGATCCAATCATCATTGCCATCCTCAGAAACAAGTTGGATGGCACAAACAAAACACTCTATGAACAATCATTGGGTAGCACAAAGGAAATCCAGCCACTGGACACCATGCTCCTCGAACAGCGAGTTCGGCTCATGGCTACTGGAAAAAAGGCACCTGGAATCTTTAAAAAGGAGTCAAAGAACGCGACATGTGCGACATCTTCAGGTGCACAAAATGGATGTCTTTTCTGTAAAAAGACAAGTCATTATTTATATAAATGTGACGAATTTTGCGCAATATCTGTCAGCGAGCGCTTAAATTGCAAAGTGCAAAGGCAAAGGTTATGCGTCAACTGTTATAAAAATGACCATAAAACAAAGGCATGCACAAGCAACTTCAGCTGTTTTAAGTGCAACAAAAAGCCCCACACTCTAGTGCATTTGGAAAATAGTGTCACATCAGCAGTAGCAGAGCCATTATCACAAGTTGTGGCATCCGCAAACAACCACAACTATAACTTACTTGCAACAGCAAAGGTAGCTGTTCAAGCAACTAACGGACAACAAGCATCATGCAAGGCACTACTGGACTCTGGATCACAAATCAACGTTGTTTCCGAAAGACTTGTGACAATGTTGCGACTTAAGCGTCATAACACAACACTCCGGATTGATGGCATCGGAGGACACCCAAGAGTCAGCAAGGCTCGAGTGAATGTCCTAGTTTAATCACTTCACAGCAATTTTACGATGCGATTGGAAGCATTTGTATTACCGCATATAATTTCGGATCAATCTGCCCAAACTTCAACAGACCAGGCAAAATCAACATGTTGCAGAGCAGTGATTTTTAATATTGCTCCCACAACAACACAAAATGTTCCAGTCTGCTCCAATGATGCAAAAAACCGAGTTCAGGTGGATCATTGCTGGAAAAGTATATGCTGCAAATAAGTCAACAGCCATCTGCGCAGTTGCAACAAGTGAGGAAACAAATGCATTAATGGAAAGATTCTGAACATAAGATTGCTTGGAACAACAGAAAAACACCGAACACTAATTGAAGCGCATTGTGAAAGGCACTTCTTAGAACATTTACAAGTGGCGGTGGACGGCAGATTCATCGTTCAACTTCCATTTTCTGAACACTGTTCAGCCCTGGGAGAGTCCATGGAGATTACGACCAAACGGTTTCTATCGTTAGAGCGCAGAACCTCCGCTGACACGTGGAAGCAGTACGCAGCGTTCATGGCGGAGTATGAGAAGCTGGGACACATGAAACAAGTGTCACCGCAACAGATTCCTAAAAATCACTAAGTGATTCCGCATCATTACGTGTTGATGCCTGACAGCACAACAACAAAACTACGAGTTGTCTTCGACGCATCGTGCAACACATTTACTGGAAAATCGCTGAATGACATATTGCATGCAGGCCCTACGGTTCAAAGAGATCTTATGTCTATTCTACTACGATGTATCGTCAGGTATGGATCAATCCGGAAAATCAGGTTCATCAATTGATTGTATGGCGCAACAACTCGTCGGAAGAAATTAAATACTACCGATTGAAAACAGTCACATATGGCACAAAATCCGCACAATTTTTAGCAATAAAATGTTTGGATCATCTGGCTAACAAGCATATGGAAATGCTACAGATGGGTGCAAAGCCACTACAACGTGACTTTTATGTAGACGACTGCCTGACCGGCACCGACACAATCGCAAGAAGCGAAACAAGTTCAACAAGAGCTAAACAAAATTTCTCAGCCATCGGGATTCAAGCTACGAAAACAAACAATGAACAAATATTGGAGTGAATTCCCAAAGAAGACACAGTTAACGACGTACAGCTTGGAGAAACACTGGAACAGTACAGTGTAAAAACATTGGGCCTTATTTGGACGCCCAAAACGGATCAACTTGGCGGTCGAACTCACAGCAGTGCAGCAACAGAAATTACAAAACGTGCAGTCTGCTCGGAGCTGGCAGAGATCGTCGACCCACTAGGCTTGTTCACTCCAGTCGTAGTAAAGGCAAAAAATTTCATGCAACGCCTCTGGGAATTAAAGCTCGATTGGGATGACGAGTTACCTACAAGTCTTCAGAATGATTGGAAGGAGTATCAAGACGAGTTGCAAAGCTTCAACTCAATGCGAATCCCAAGGCACGTTTATTATGGTAAGACTCTGATAACGAAAGAATTACACGTCTTTGTGGATGCGTCGGAACGTGCATATGGCGCATTAGTTTACGTACGCGAAACGTACAGAAACAATCAAATATCTGTTCGGCTACTATGTTCAAAGACTCGAGTGGCTCCAACAGCAAAACAGTCACTCCCTCGACTAAAGCTATGTGCTGCACTATTGGGTGCATAGCTTGCTGAAAGGGTTCGACGCGATTTAAGCCTCGACAGCAACACAGTGCCAGGATACTTTTGGTCAGATTCCTTTCAAGGATCAACGCAGCTGCCGCCACATTTCATACATTTGTGGCAAACCGAATAGCGAAAATTCAGGCCTTGACAAGCTAGACTCAATGGCGGCATGTATCATCGGTCAACAATGCGGCAGATGTACTCTCAAGAGGAATATCGGCACGAAAACTACATGAGCACAACTAATGCATGCACTTGTAGACACAGCCATTGATTTCACAAGTTACAACGCATTGTGGCTTACATGTTACGCTCTGCTACACAAAATACAGACCAGCAACTGTCACTCTAAGCGTCGAGGAATTGAATCACTCTCGCAACGTAATTTTGCGGACAATACAACAAGTGAAATTTTCTGCCGAGCTAAAAACGATGCAGCGTCACAACATGGTTGAAAGAAGGAGTTACATTTCATCGCTGGACTTATACGAATTGGTGGCAGATTGGATCAAGCCCCACTCCCTTACAATTCAAGGCACCAGATTCTGCTGCCCTACAATGATCCAAAAGTAAAAATGCTAATGACAGATCTGCATGAGGACAATAATGCATTGCGGTGCCCAAGCCTTACGAGCAACCGCTAGACAACAATATTGGATCCTCAACGACAAAACAATGTCAAGGAATATTATTCACAACTGCGTGACATGCAACAAGGCAAGGCCCAAGTTAATGAACCAAATTATGGGTAATTTGCCAGCCGATCGAGTAACATCAACACGCCCATTTCTTACAACAGGCGTAGATTACTGCGGGCCAATCTGGATTCACCACAAACTTCGAGGAAAAAGACCAGACAAGGCATTCATAGCCGTATTCTGCTGTTTCTCTACAAAGGCGGTTCACCTTGAACTGGTAAGCGATCTGACCACAAACGCCATTTTGGGAGCGCTGCGACGCTTCTTAAGCCACCGTGGCAAATGTCAAACAATTCATTGTGAAAATGCAACCAACTTCGTCGGAGCAAACAACCAGCTGAAGGAACTGGAATCAACAGTTTTTGGGGAGAAGGTACAAGCAGTGATCATTAATCACTGCAACAAGAAACAAGTTGCCTTCAAATTCATCCCGCCACTAGCGCCATCCTTTGGAGGCCTATGGGAAGCTGCAGTCAAGTCGGCAAAGCGACTGTTGGTAACGAAAACCAACACGGCGACCCTTACATTTGAGGAACTTAACACGGTGATCGTCGAAATCGAAGCTATCTTGAATTCACGCCCAACAACCCCGATGTCAAATGATCCTACGGACACCACAGCTCTCACCCCAGCGCATTTATTGATTGGTGAAACTCTAACGGCTCCACCCGATGTCAACGCCGATCGCGAAGGGAAATCCCTACTGAAACGTTGGGAATTAGTATCCAGAATTAAGCAAGGATTCTGGAAGCAATGGTCAGAGGAATACTTGGAAGACTTACAAGCCAGGCACAAGTGAAAAACCGTTAATCCCAATATCAAGGCAGGCATGCTGGTCCTTATCAAGGAAGACAACATTCCGGTGATGAGTTGGCCTATGGGACGCATTATAAAGACATATCCAGGAATGGATAACTATGTACGAGTGGTTGACGTAAAGACCGCCTCAGGCATTTACAAGCGCGCCATCAACAGGCTGGCGCCGATCTTTCCGGAAGAAACGGCCAAAAAACGACCTATTATGCAAGAAGAGGATACGGATAAAAAGGATACGTAGGCTGCTCAACGGAGACGGTTAATATCACCAACCATAATTTCCTCCTTGCTAATTCTGCTTCTAATGCTACCTCTGGTACTAACACAGTCAGTATCGGTGACAAGGTTCGACACGAAACCAGGAGTATATTATGAAAAAATTGGTACAACGATGATAGCAATATCCGACTGGACCATAGTTATTTACTATGAATTGGATCCATACTGGAGAGACATGAACACGTTTAACTCAGGCATCAAGGAGTTCCAGTACATATGCCCAGAATTAAACAACAACCACACATGTGACGCAATATCACAGAACTATCGACACTTGTATGATGAATTACAAATGGCAAACGGTCTCATGCAACATACTCGGAAACGCCGCTCCCCATTTGATGCAGTAATATTGCGAACAGTCTGTTTAGGGTTTTAGACTCAGACTATGCCAATAAAATGACTAAGGTCATAGAGAAGGTGCAAACTAACGAGGAATTTCTACTGACACTGCTGAGAAAACAAACCTCAGTACTTGACTCAGCCATTAACGTTGTCAAGAAAACAAGGACAACATCGGACAAACGTCTAAAACTACTTGAACAACAAGTATCCGCCATTAGCCAAAGCAGAGGAAAGTACACTGGCGCACGTCTTACGGAAAACTACGTGGCATTGACAACTCAATTGACATTGCTAGCAGCATCTCTTCTACTAACTGGAGTTCACCACCATACAATAAGTCCAATGTTGATCTCCCCTAAACAACTAATGGATCAGTTAGACAAATACGGGATCATTTGCCACCAGATCAAATGGTACCCGTGACATCATCCAATGTAAGTCAACTATACAGAATTATGCGAGCAGAAGGCACAGCCACCGACACTCATGTGATATTCAGAGTAATATTACCCCTAGTGTTAACATCGATACTCGAGCTATTTAATATGGTGCCAATTCCAATGTGGAAAACAACTAGTTGGAGATTGTTCGAGCTAAAAACACCTATTATAGATGTAAACAACCACAGAGATCAATTCATGGGACTTACACTAGATGATCTACAACGCTGCCTTACAATACACAGCGAAAAATAAGTATACTTTGATCATCAAGCTGTGTTTGATGTAAACAACCGGTTTGAGTTTCATCTATTTACCAACAAGACACCAACGACGTAACTTACCGACCTGACCGCCACCGACACAATCGCAGAAGCAAACAAATTCAACAAGAGCTAAAAAAAACAACGAAAAGGGTATTCAAACAATGAACAAATATTGGAGTGAATTCCCAAAGAAGACACAGTTAACGACGTACAGCTTGGAGAAACACTGGAACAGTACAGTGTAAAAACATTGGGCCTTATTTGGACGCCTAAAACGGATCAACTTGGCGGTCGAACTCATAGCAGTGCAGCAACAGAAATTACAAAACGTGCAGTCTGCTCGGAGCTGGCAGAGATCGTCGACCCACTAGGCTTGTTCACTCCAGTCGTAGCAAAGGCAAAAAATTTCATGCAACGCTTCTGGGAATTAAACCTCGATTGGGATGACGAGTTACCTACAAGTCTTCAGAATGATTGGAAGGAGTATCAAGACGAGTTGCAAAGCTTCAACTCAATGCGAATCCCAAGGCACGTTTATTATGGTAAGACTCTGATAACGAAAGAATTACACGTCTTTGTGGACGCGTCGGAGCGTGCATATGGCGCTTTAGTTTACGTACGCGAAACGCACAGAAACAATCAAATATCTGTTCGGCTACTATGTTCAAAGACTCGAGTGGCTCCAACAGCAAAACAGTCACTCCCTCGACTAGAGCTATGTGCTGCACTATTGGGTGCATAGCTTGCTGAAAGGGTTCGACGCGATTTAAGCCTCGACAGCAACACAGTGCCAGGATACTTTTGGTCAGATTCCTTTCAAGGATCAACGCAGCTGCCGCCACATTTCATACATTTGTGGCAAACCGAATAGCGAAAATTCAGGCCTTGACAAGCTAGACTCAATGGCGGCATGTATCATCGGCCAACAATGCGGCAGATGTACTCTCAAGAGGAATATCGGCACGAAAACTACATGAGCACAACTAATGCATGCACTTGTAGACACAGCCATTGATTTCACAAGTTACAACGCATTGTGGCTTACATGTTACGCTCTGCTACACAAAATACAGACCAGCAACTGTCACTCTAAGCGTCGAGGAATTGAATCACGCTCGCAACGTAATTTTGCGGACAATACAACAAGTGGAATTTGCTGCCGAGCTAAAAACGATGCAGCGTCACAACATGGTTGAAAGAAGGAGTTACATTTCATCGCAGGACTTATACGAATTGGTGGCAGATTGGATCAAGCCCCACTCCCTTACAATTCAAGGCACCAGATTCTGCTGCCCTACAATGATCCAAAAGTAAAAATGCTAATGACAGATCTGCATGAGGACAATAATGCATTGCGGTGCCCAAGCCTTACGAGCAACCGCTAGACAACAATATTGGATCCTCAACGACAAAACAATGTCAAGGAATATTATTCACAACTGCGTGACATGCAACAAGGCAAGGCCCAAGTTAATGAACCAAATTATGGGTAATTTGCCAGCCGATCGAGTAACATCAACACGCACATTTCTTACAACAGGCGTAGATTACTGCGGGCCAATCTGGATTCACCACAAACTTCGAGGAAAAAGACCAGACAAGGCATTCATAGCCGTATTCTGCTGTTTCTCTACAAAGGCGGTTCACCTTGAACTGGTAAGCGATCTGACCACAAACGCCATTTTGGGAGCGCTGCGACGCTTCTTAAGCCACCGTGGCAAATGTCAAACAATTCATTGTGAAAATGCAACCAACTTCGTCGGAGCAAACAACCAGCTGAAGGAACTGGAATCAACAGTTTTTGGGGAGAAGGTACAAGCAGTGATCATTAATCACTGCAACAAGAAACAAGTTGCCTTCAAATTCATCCCGCCACTAGCGCCATCCTTTGGAGGCCTATGGGAAGCTGCAGTCAAGTCGGCAAAGCGACTGTTGGTAACGAAAACCAACACGGCGACCCTTACATTTGAGGAACTTAACACGGTGATCGTCGAAATCGAAGCTATCTTGAATTCACGCCCAACAACCCCGATGTCAAATGATCCTACGGACACCACAGCTCTCACCCCAGCGCATTTCCTGATTGGTGAAACTCTAACGGCTCCACCCGATGTCAACGCCGATCGCGAAGAGAAATCCCTACTGAAACGTTGGGAATTAGTATCCAGAATTAAGCAAGGATTCTGGAAGCAATGGTCAGAGGAATACTTGCAAGACTTACAAGCCAGGCACAAGTGAAAAACCGTTAATCCCAATATCAAGGCAGGCATGCTGGTCCTTATCAAGGAAGACAACATTCCGGTGATGAGTTGGCCTATGGGACGCATTATAAAGACATATCCAGGAATGGATAACTATGTACGAGTGGTTGACGTAAAGACCGCCTCAGGCACTTACAAGCGCGCCATCAACAGGCTGGCGCCGATCTTTCCGGAAGAAACGGCTAAAAAACGACCTATTATGCAAGAAGAGGATACGGATAAAAAGGATACGTAGGCTGCTCAACGGAGACGGTTAATATCACCAACCATAATTTCCTCCTTGCTAATTCTGCTTCTAATGCTACCTCTGGTACTAACACAGTCAGTATCGGTGACAAGGTTCGACACGAAACCAGGAGTATATTATGAAAAAATTGGTACAACGATGATAGCAATATCCGACTGGACCATAGTTATTTACTATGAATTGGATCCATACTGGAGAGACATGAACACGTTTAACTCAGGCATCAAGGAGTTCCAGTACATATGCCCAGAATTAAACAACAACCACACATGTGACGCAATATCACAGAACTATCGACACTTGTATGATGAATTACAAATGGCAAACGGTCTCATGCAACATACTCGGTAACTCTGTTTAGAGTTTTAGACTCAGACTATGCCAATAAAATGACTAAGGTCATAGAGAAGGTGCAAACTAACGAGGAATTTCTACTGACACTGCTGAGAAAACAAACCTCAGTACTTGACTCAGCCATTAACGTTGTCAAGAAAACAAGGACAACATCGGACAAACGTCTAAAACTACTTGAACAACAAGTATCCGCAATTAGCCAAAGCAGAGGAAAGTACACTGGCGCACGTCTTACGGAAAACTACGTGGCATTGACAACTCAATTGACATTGCTAGCAGCATCTCTTCTACTAACTGGAGTTCACCACCATACAATAAGTCCAATGTTGATCTCCCCTAAACAACTAAAGGATCAGTTAGACAAATAAGGGATCATTTGCCACCAGATCAAATGGTACCCGTGACATCATCCAATGTAATTCAACTATACAGAACTATGCGAGCAGAAGGCACAGCCACCGACACTCATGTGATATTCAGAGTAATATTACCCCTAGTGTCAACATCGATACTCGAGCTATTTAATATGGTGCCAATTCCAATGTGGAAAACAACTAGTTGGAGATTGTTCGAGCTAAAAACACCTATTATAGATGTAAACAACCACAGAGATCAATTCATGGGACTTACACTAGATGATCTACAACGCTGCCTTACAATACACAGCGAAAAATAAGTATACTTTGATCATCAGCTGTGTTTGATGTAAACAACCGGTTTGAGTTTCATCTATTAACCAACAAGACACCAACGACGTAACTTACCGACCTGACCTCCACCGACACAATCGCAGAAGCAAACAAATTCAACAAGAGCTAAAAAAAATTCTTCAGCCATCGGGATTCAAACAACGAAAAGGGTATTCAAACAATGAACAAATATTGGAGTGAATTCCCAAAGAAGACACAGTTAACGACGTACAGCTTGGAGAAACACTGGAACAGTACAGTGTAAAAACATTGGGCCTTATTTGGACGCCTAAAACGGATCAACTTGGCGGTCGAACTCACAGCAGTGCAGCAACAGAAATTACAAAACGTGCAGTCTGCTCGGAGCTGGCAGAGATCGTCGACCCACTAGGCTTGTTCACTCCAGTCGTAGTAAAGGCAAAAAATTTCATGCAACGCCTCTGGGAATTAAAGCTCGATTGGGATGACGAGTTACCTACAAGTCTTCAGAATGATTGGAAGGAGTATCAAGACGAGTTGCAAAGCTTCAACTCAATGCGAATCCCAAGGCACGTTTATTATGGTAAGACTCTGATAACGAAAGAATTACACGTCTTTGTGGACGCGTCGGAGCGTGCATATGGCGCTTTAGTTTACGTACGCGAAACGTACAGAAACAATCAAATATCTGTTCGGCTACTATGTTCAAAGACTCGAGTGGCTCCAACAGCAAAACAGTCACTCCCTCGACTAGAGCACAGTGCCAGGATACTTTTGGTCAGATTCCTTTCAAGGATCAACGCAGCTGCCGCCACATTTCATACATTTGTGGCAAACCGAATAGCGAAAATTCAGGCCTCGACAAGCAAGACTCAATGGCGGCATGTATCATCGGCCAACAATGCGGCAGATGTACTCTCAAGATGAATATCGGCACGAAAACTACATGAGCACAACTTATGGTTGTATGGACCACTATTTCTGCATGGCTCTCCAGACAAATGGTCAGCCTTACCCAGTATCACCCCCATCAACCTGGAAAGGAAAACGATACATATAAGTCTCGCAATATCGACATCTACAATTGGTTGAGAATTGTACGCCATTGATTTCACAAGTAACAACGCATTGTGGCTTACATGTTACGCTCTGCTACACAAAATACAGACCAGCCACTGTCACTCTAAGCGTCGAGGAATTGAATCACGCTCGCAACGTAATTTTGTGGACAATACAACAAGTGGAATTTGCTGCTGAGCTAAAAACGATGCAGCGTCACAACATGGTTGAAAGAAGGAGTTCAATTTTATCGCTGTCCCCTCTACAAGAATCCGATGGACTTATACGAGTTGGTGGCAGATTGGATCAAGCCCCACTTTTATATTATAAGATATCAAGATACGCTGGCAGCTGCTGATGAGATATCATTTTCCAAATGCACTAGAGTGTGGTGCTTTTTGTTGCACTTAAAACAGCTGAAGTTGCTTGTGCATGCCTTTGTTTTATGGTCATTTTTAAAGCAGTTGACGCATAACCTTTGTCTTTGCACCCAATTTAAGCGCTCGCTGACAGATTTTGCGCAAAATTCGTCACATTTATATAAATAATGACTTGTCTTTTTACAGAAAAAACATCCCTTTTGTGCACCTGAAGATGTCGCACATGTCGCGTTCTTTGACTCCTTTTTAAAGATTCCAGGTGCCTTTTTTCCAGTAGCCATGACCCGAACTCGCTGTTCGAGGAACTGGAGCATGGTGTCCAGTGTCTCTTGTACTACTCAATGATTGTGCATAGAGTGTTTTGTTTGTGCCATCCAACTTATTTCTGAGAATAGCAATGATAATTGGATCCCAAGTTGAGATGTCAATCCCGATTCCCTTCAGTGAGGCTAATGACTCTATGGTGGTGTTGTGGAGCTCCTTTAAGGACTTCACATCGTCGCTGCAGGTTTGTTGCAGTAAGAAGCGTTTTAAAACCCTAGATGCGATGTCTCTAGGATTGTTGTAGGTATCTACTAAGATCTCCCATGCGTAGAGATAGTTCTCTTCCCTTAGATCGATGTGACGGATTAATCTTTCCGCTTCTCCGACTACGCTGGTTTTTAAATACCACATCTTGCGAATGGTTGGCATCTTTGTTTCATGTATCATACACGAAAACATATCGGAGAATTGCGTCCATTTAAGCGTATCACCATCAAATTTTGGAATGGAAATACGTGGTAAGTTGATGTTATCAGTGCACTCACTGCTTGAATTGCTGGTAAGCGCATTCCGAACGATAGCCTCTGCCTTTAAATACTCGATGGCATTGTAGCCACTCTCTTCTGGGTCCTCAAATTCCTCGTATATTTGGAAATAGACCTCTTGAGATTTTGCCCATAATGACTTAATAATGTCCGCATTGGCAGGCTTGTGTTGCAGGGCGCGATTGATTGACGCAATCATCACCTTTTGCCGACGGCACAATGCACCTAGCTTGGCATTTGTGTTTTCTTTGGCATCGAAAATTCCTGCAGCAATGGCGGGTTTTGGTTCCGTCATATTGCTGGTAGACTGATCTGCAATATCAGATTGTTCTTTGAAGTAAGTTCTGGTTTTTTGGACCAAAGCGTGAACCTCTTCGAAAAACTTGTGGTATGGGTGAGACTCCTCTAACTTAGAGTTTTTGATCAAGACATTGTTGTTCTTGAAAATAGTCCACTTTTCCTCAAGGATTTGGACTTGGCTTGGTAGTAGCCAGGTTTTGCCTTCCGCTCTGCTGGGTCCTTTTTTGTGTTCTTTATAAGCCTTGAAACCTCCTGGCTTATTTCTTCCTGAGCATCTAGGACATCTTCCAATACGAGTGATTTCACTGTGCTCATTTTGTCGCCTTGTTGACAATGACTAAGCTATCAGAATCACGTTTGTTATGTTGTTGTATATGCATAGCTCTTTGATTACTCCCGACCCGGTGGAAGTGTTTTATTCGCTCGGCCTGCGCTGGATTACGCTTCTATTCGCAACCGTGTGGTGTTGTCGAAGGAGTAGCGAGCTATATGTTGTAGACAGGATCCTTCCTAGGAGTCCTTTGTCGGGGTAACCAAAATGTACCTGTAAAAGGTGTGTATGTATTGTTAGCATCCAGTACAAACTGACTGCTTAATTGTTGTCGCAACTGGCACTTGTAACCAGGTGGACTGCGGAGAATAATGAATGTATCTTTGTAGGTTTTACTAAGAACGCAGATTTTATTAACGAAAAGTAACAATATTTATAGGAAATAAAAGCTAAGTTTTACAGTTTTGTGGTGTCACTTAGAATTAGGTTATTGTGTACTCAGCAGTTGCTTGCAATGCAGAATAGCATATTTAGCAACTACCGGGTTGGCTGACCGCTACTGTTGCGACATATTGCATGCATTGTGCAGTCAGCGATATTCTGTATGTTCAGCATAACTTGGTGTTGCTTAAAGTTTTATTGGGTTGATAAATGGAATGTTTTGTGTATGGTCTTGACCTAGTTTTACATGTGTTGATAATTTGAGTGTCATTCTTACATAGCTATTTGCAGTTATTTGATATCTTATAATATAAATGGCAGCTCTGCTCAAACCAAGTCGCATTTTTTTCTGTGCTCCACAAAATTGCTTAACTTTATTATTATGATCGTGTATACAAATAACCAAAAAGGGATACTTTGACTTTGCATTACTAAAACCACTCATTACATATAATCGTGAAGTTTTTGATTTGCTTGTTTATTTAATTTAAACGAGAAAAAGGTAAATTTGAGCAAAAACAACACTAAGCTGCAACTTCTTCTATTTAAACATACATATACGATTAACAACGCGCCAAACAACACACAATAACAGGCGATCACGCGAAATCACTCAATAACACTATACAACACATCATGGCACCGATACCGAAGCGCTTGCGTGAAAACTCTGCTGGAGAGCTCATGGTTGGCAAAGGGAGTGATCTGGCTGCGCCTACCCAGCCTGTTCGGCCTGTTACATACTTTTGCACAAAACCATTCTACCCTTATTTACCCATTTTATGGGTTAAGGGTATATCAAGTGGAAACGTTGCAGTCCGACGCAACCGACTGCGGTACACTCGATACCAGTATTAAAACCGGTAAAAACAGGCCTGATTGCAAAGGGTAACGGATGCGGCAGGTGTGTACGCTGCCTTAAAGATTAACCGATGCAGATGGGGATTCCACCAGCTGTCTTCGTTGCAAATTTGGTGACTCTAGCTTAAGGTTTGTAAAAATGCAGATCTTTTTGGAATGTCAATTGCTTTCTTCATACCAAATTTTCTGAATCTAGCTCAAAGTTTGTAATATGATGGAAAGGGGGCTGGGGGCAGTATGGGTGCGTGTGGCACCTTAATTTTTGATGCAGATCTTTGTGAAATTTCAATTGCTATCTTCATACCAAATTTTGTGACTCCAGCTCGAAAATTGTAAAAAGTGGGGAAAGGGGGGCTGGGGGCGGTATGGGTGGGCGTGGCATCCAAACTTTTGATGCAGTTTTTGGAGGGTCATCAACCCCTATCTTGGCACCAAATCTGGTGGCTATAGCTCAAAAACTGTGGGAGATATAAACTTTGTTCACTTAAAATGCTGGAGGGCTGGGGGCGGAACAGTTGGGCGTGGCTCCAAAATTTTTGATGCAGTTTTTTGGGGGTTGCTAGTAGCTATCTTCTTGGTAGTTCTAGCCGTAAGGATGTGCGAAATATGTGCATTTATCGGTTTTGATTTATCGAATTTATCGATTTGCCAGCCCCCAGTTATCGTAGAGCCCCAATCTTGACACTTTAATTTACTATCCCATAGATAAAGAAAATTGCAAAGTTTTAAGTTTATAGCTTGAAGAGTGTGGAAAAAACTTGCAACCATACGGACGGACAGACATCATGACGGACATTGCACAAAACCAAAATACTCTTTACCTTCGGTATCGAGTATAATGAAGGAATATGAGGAAAACTTGATGGCCGTGTTACAGGATAAGTTGAATGGTCTTGGAAGTGAGCTCCAAAACCTTGTGCAGCGCGTCTGTAAGTTGGAGCAGTCTACTCCTGAATCAGCTGCACTTCAGGCTCGTGTTGATATTTTGGAGGCCAAAATATCCCAACAAGCTAAGGCCAGTGCAGCAAATGATGTGCGGCTACACGGAGTGCCGGCTGTCGAGGGTGAGCAGCTTCGTACAATGTTTAACTCTCTTGCGTTTGTTTTGGGGGTCACTCCGGTGCCCAGACTCAAGGAGATTTATAGAGTCAAACAACGTGCAGGTTCTAACTCAGTTGTTGACCCGGTTATCTTGATTATATATGATAATTTAAGCAGCTGCTGATTACCTTCGGACATACAAAGCTCAACTGTCTCTGCATATGTTAGGCTTTAAAACACGTGTGGTTGTCCCAATATACCTTAATGAGCAGCTTAGTAGAGAGAATTACCCTATTATTCCTTTAACCCATAAAATGGGTAAAAAGGGTATAATGGTTTTGTGCAAAAGTATGTAACTGGCAGAAGGAAGCACCTCCGACCCCATAAATTATATTTATTCTTGATCAGCATCAACAGCCGAGACGATAAAGCCATGTCCGTCTGTCCGTCTGTCTGTCCGTCTTTATGAACGCGTGGATCTCAGAGACTACAAGAGCTAGAGACTTCAGATTTTGTATATAAGTTCTCCTATACCATGAGCAGAACAAGTTTGCTTCAAGTTACCGATAACTATTCTGGTTTTCGATATGCACATGGTATCGATAGCAAAAAAAGATCGAATACGGATAATGTAAAAATCAGGGTTGAAGTAGTGGGTAACGATAGAAATTTTCTGAAAATTTCGTCCAAATCGGTAAAGAAACACCGAAGATATCGAATTAAATCGATTGAAGTTAAGGCAGTATACCAAAGTCAGGCTATCTTTAAGTCGGGCTCTCCCGACTAGAGCCTTCTTACTTGTTTTCAAAGAAGCAATGCAGATGAAGAGGCAAAAGCTTTTATCAGCAGTTTTTTTGCCGTCACACAGTGGCGCTGTAGATCAAGTCAAGTGGCAAAAATCAAAAATTGCATGTGCCTCTAAACAATATTCAGTTAACCAACTTTATAGGAAATTTTATTAATAGCCCTGCAAAGTTGACTGATTTTTTTTGTTGTATAAAAATTGCAATTTTAATGTGATTTTGTCGGCTTTGAGATACAATAGCTCAAAAATAAGAAACATATCATCAAAATTTTTTATTCTATTAATCTTTTTATACCCTTAACCCATAAAATGGGTAAATAAGGGTAGAATGGTTTTGTGAAAAGGTATGTAACAGGCAGAAGGAAGCATCTCCGACCCTATAAAGTATATATATTCTTGATCAGCATCAACAGCCGAGACGATATAGCCATGTCCGTCTGTCCGTCTGTCTGTCCGTCTGTCTGTCTGTATGAACGCGTGGATCTCAGAGACTACAAGAGCTAGAGACTTCTGATTTTGTATTTAAGTTCTCCTATACCATGAGCAGAACAAGTTTGCTTCAAATTATCGATAACTATTCTGGTTTCCGATACACACATAATATCGATAACAATAAAATATCGAATTTGGAAAATCTAAAAATGAGGGTTGAAGTAATGGATAATGATAGAACTTTTCTGAAAATTTCGTCCAAATCGGTTGAGAAACACGGGAGATATTGAACTTAATCGATGGAAGCTAAGCCAGTATACCAAAGTCTTATATAAATTAAATATATGTATTGCAACTGGGTTCAGGGTATCTTCTAGTCGGGCTCTCCCGACTAGAGCCTTCTTACTTGTTTAATAATCTTTTTTTTTTTAAAAAAATAATTGCAATGATTGCTTTGCGGTTGGCCAGGTAAATCAATATTACCAACTATCCATTTTTGCACTATTTTTCAACATTGATTGGAAAATTAAAAAAAAAAATTACCCTATTTTACCTCTGCCATATTTTCAAAATAATTTCTTTGATTACTCCCTTATCTTATGCAAAAATTTTCAGCTTCCCGAATTTGCCCCTGTAGTTTTTAGAGGTAAAAAAGCGAAAAAAGTCATAGGTAATAAATGTGTGTAGTACCCAAATTGCACAAATTGACCTATATATAACATATATACAACAAATTTTAGGTAAATTTTGCAGGCATGAAGGGTAACTCTTTTCTTGAACCCTTGATCTAAACGGTATCTATTAGGTAGTAGATAAGACTATGTATTGAAAAAAAAAAAAAATCATAATCTCTGTATTAGTCTACGACAGAAAATTGGCGAAACAAGTACTGCATTACTCTTCAAACATATCATTGAACAATCAACAATTATTTGACCTGTTTAGGAAGTAAAACACAACAAAAATTTTCATGGAAGCTGCCTTTGAAGAACTTGATAGTTTATACGGCAATGTACAGAGAAGTGAATATATAAAAAAAACTTGCCTTGACTTATGCCAAACTAAACTCAAGATGGATGCAAGCAAACAGAACGGTTGAAAGCTTCAACTCCAAACACCAGGACTGGCTTAATAATGATACCATACTGGATACATTGACAGGAGATGAACCCAGCACATCCACCGGCCGAGCAAGAGGAAGGCCAACTAAAAACATGGAAGAGTGCTCAAACTTGACAAGAAAGAGGAAACTTGCTGATTCAACAAATGATTTATCCACGGAACATTTATCGGAAACGCTGTCTATTAGATATACAAAGGATGTTGAAAAAGTAAGGTCCCAGATTACAAAATCAGTTACTATTGCCAGCCCACCGCGACTACAAAGAATAAAGAATAGCATTCCCACGCCCCCAAACATAAACCTTACAAAGTATGGTCCCGGAGAAGCTTTGACTTTGCTCCAAGTACAGATACGGAAACTTAAACGATGGAAACACTTCAAGGACATTTTTGAAAATTATGGGGCTGTAACTCGAATCACTGGAATCAACAATCAAATCGTAAAGAGATTGGGAAAGATCTTAAATGTTTTGAACTGCAAGGAAAAAGTTTATTCTGCAAAATATGGAGAATATGCTTCAAAAACAGCATCACTTTTAGCAGAATTATATCCGCAGAAAAAGTTGACCCCGACTGTTCATAAAATATTGGCGCATGGCAAGGATATAATTGAGTATCAGTCTTTGCCAATTGGAGGGCTCTCTGAAGAAGCACAAGAGTCCCTTAATAAGTTTTATAAAAAATTCAGATTGCTAAACGCTTTCAAAGCTTCAAGGGTGTGACAAAATGAGGACCTCTTCAACATGTTAGCAGCATCTTCAGATCCACTTATTTCATCACTGAGGCATGTTAAGTCACGAAAAGAATTAGTAAATAGTTATAGTTCGGAGATGATTACTCTTTTAGATTTACCATCTTTTACGGATTGTGATGAATATTTTACAAAAAAATTTAAAAAAAATATGCTTAAAATAAATAATTTTTTTAATGGTTATGTTAATTTTAAAATTTAAAAGCCTTAAAAACAATACAAACAAGTAGGAAGGCTCCATTCCCTGTTGCAATAAATATGTAAATTAAATTTATAATTGACTTTAGTATACTGACTTAGCTTCAATCGATTAAATTCGATATCTCTGGTGTTTCTTAACCGATTTTGAAAAGTTCTATTGTTACCCATTACCTCATTTTCACATTTTCCAAATTCGATATTTTTTGTTTTCGGTTCCATGTGTAAATCGGAAACCAGAATAGTTATCGATAATTTGAAGAAAACTTGTTCTGCTCATGGTTTAGAAGAACTTATATACAAAATCTGAAGTCTCTAGCTATTGTAGTCTCTGAGATCCACGCGTTCATACAGACGGACAGACGGACATGGCTTTATCGTCTCGGCTGTTGATGCTGATCAAGAATATATATACTTTATGGGGTCAGAGATGCTTCCTTCTGCCTGTTACATACTTTTGCACAAAACCATTATACCCTTTTTTACCCATTTTATGGGTGAAGAGTATAAAAATATCAAAAATTTTAAGAAAATTATTTTTCCTTCCCATACAATTGATTTTTTCACCAATTTCCACTTTGCATACCCCTAAATAGGCACTTAAAAATCTAAGAATTCATTTAAAATGCTCATATTATAGGTTCATTAATTATCTTACAGATGCTTTTAAAATTGACCGATTATCTCTTTTGGTTCAAAAGTTAATATTTTTGCAACGAAAAAAGTCAAATGGCGCCACTGTGCGTCGTGCGTTAGTTCACGTCAAATGGAGCGGGACAGATGAGGTTGCTTGCATTGATAACATGCAAAAGCTTTTAAGCATGCAAGATGAAAGCTCTTCTGCAGTGGTTTCGTTGACGAATGATCTTTTTCGCTAGTAACTTAATCTCTTATTATAATTCTCTTTATAAGTTTCTTTGTTTGTTTTCTGCTACAAGTAAGCATTTTGTTTCTCTCTTATTTGTTTGTATTTACCTTAATGTGTGTTTTTTTAACCCTGCTGTTAGCCTTGAGCCCATTTGGTCCAATTTTTTTTTATTCCTTTGTAACTCTTGAACGGTTATACATATTGACTTAAAATTTTTTTTCAGGTGGTCTTTTTATAAAACACTGTTATATACAAAATTTTAATGGTCTGACTTAAAGTGGGACTGAGAAAAATAAAAACTTACTAATCGTTGCTCAAGGGACCATTTGGTCCAATATATATTTTTCTTTGATTACAACAAAAAAACCATTTATTTTGCTGTTATTTACAAAACATTAGTGTCATAACATGCTAAGCACATTGTTTTTCGGTTTACTTTACAAATAAACTTTCCGCAAATGGAACATTTTACGTCAGACTTTGATTTGCAGCAACTACAAATTCCACGCTTTCTAGATCCGAACTGGTAGTAGCATTGCTTGAAGAGGGCTCTGAAGCGGAGAATGATTTTCTTATTTCAGCCAATAAGTCTACTGAAAACTGTTGATGAGGTAGTTTAGTCCGCTTCATCATATACGGCTAGCCAAAGAGAGTGCCAGCTGCCGCAAAAAGTGTGGTCTCTTGCGATTCGAATCAGCTGGTGCCCATGAAGCATCGATTTCAGAAAAAAGTATGTACGCATTCAAAGCCGATATATCAATTATATTTGCAAATGCAATGTTCGGCCATCGATTTGTTTTGCGTTTTGTTGTGTAGGATCCAATCATTTGGTCAGCAGTATCTACGCCTCCTAAGAGAGACAAAGCATGAGAAATTATGGACGGATAACAAAATTACAAACCTTTTGTCGAATTATAATAAGATATAATCTCCGGTTTTTTCTTCGCCCCACTCTCATCCACTTTAGCTATCCTGTGCATTGAACTAATCAATATCGCTGCTTTGTTTTTGTGGTTGATATATGACACTAATGTCGCAATTTCATTGAAAGCAAATGTAGATGTATACAGTGGAAGTTTTTGACAATCAATAATTTGGGAGGTATAAATGTTTTATTTTTGCGTACTGTTCCCACATATGTAAGTTTTCTTTCAAGCAGCTTTTTTACCACCTCAAAAGTAGAAAAGAAATTGTCGGCTGTTACATTCTGTCCTTTCAAGCCTTCCGTCAATTCTAACACAATGCGTTCTCCTTGGTTTTTTTCAGGCTTTGCATTTTTATGTTTTCCAAGATATGGTTGTATCTTCCATACGTAACCAGACTTTGAGTCAACCAATACCCAAAATTTCAAACCATATTTAGCAGGTTTTGATGGCATAAACTGACGAAAAGAGCAACGTCCCCTGAATGCAACAAGTTGCTCATCAATTGTGACATTTTCGTGGCAGTTGTACAAAATTGGAAGAATATCTTGCCAACGATCCCACAGGTCACGAATTGGAGCAAATTTATCGCTGCTACGGTTTTGTCTTCGACTCGAAATATCATCAAAACGGAGCGCACTTGTAATTTTGTGGAAGTTTTTTTCAGACATAATTGATCGGAAAATGGGGCGGCCAAAAGTTTCATCAAATAAACCATGAACGTCTTCATTTCTTGCGCTGCTAGAGAAATTTTATATAAGTCAACTAATTTTTCGAAATACGTAAAACAAAAAAGGCACTCACCGACATGCACCTGCAAGAATGAGAACAGCAATATAGGCTCGCAATGTGTCTTGATCAATATTGATCCATTTGTCGACAAATTTGACTCTGCCATACTTGTTTCTATTGATGGCGGAAAAAACAACAAGAAAGCTGACACCATGTCATTGCAATGGGATATTGCAAATCGAGTTGGTCCTGGTTTCATTGAAATTATATTCTCAGCGGTAGCTCCAATGGGTTGAGGTAATGAAGTGGCATTCCATACCATTTTGTTTTTAGCAATAAACAAGGGATCATTGGAGCAAGCTGCATCCACGTCTGTTTCACTCCCTGTTTCAGAATCACTTGTGTCACTATGTTCCGTACTAAAGTCAATGTCTAAATCTGAAATATCCGAAGCAGACTCGGAGTCACTTCCTGCATTGAGCACATCACGAATATCATTTTCGTTCAAGCGACGTTGGCTCGCCATTTCTTCACGCAGTATGTAACATAAACTAGCGCCTTATCTATTTCATAGCAAACACAAACTGAACAACGCAGTGCGTCTTCATAACAAACTCAATAAGGGGAATCCCACAACTAATTTTTACATCAGCTGTGTTGTAATATTCCACAATGATTTATGAATACAGGCAAACCCCGATAGTGTGAACCCCCGATAGTGTGAACACCCCGATAGTGTGAACAAATTTCAAAATTTTGATTTTCGTTTGGTTCACACTATCGGGGTTTGCCTGCATTATATTCACACGAAGTATTGAATCAAAATAGATTTTAAATATTCGATTAAATTGTTATTTTGTATGAAAAATGCAGTATGGACCAAATGATCCGCTAAGCTGTGATTCGTAAGTTTTTTTTGAGCAAACAGCAAAAAAAAAAAAAAAAAAAAAAAACAAATCCAAGTAACCTGTTTTCCGCTGCATTTGACAGGTGGTGTTGTTTCACCCACACGTTGTCTCCTACGGAGTGCTTCAACTGCCGTCTCCGTAGGTTATTACAGCCTTGCTTGGTCCTGAGCGGCTTTTTCACAACTCCTGCGCACCAATTCAAAAACTTCTCTAAGTTTTTTTTTTGCATTGTCGCTGGGTGTTTGTGTCGGTTGCCCTGTGCCGAGTGTAACGTTGTCGTACAGCGTATTTGGCAGCCTTGGTTCACGCCCTTGTGTGATAAATGCTGCACTGTAGCCCGTAGACGCCGATACGCTGGTGTTAATGGCCAGTGACAACTCTGGCAAAAATTCATCCCAGCACCGCTGGTTATCCTTTGTGAATTGTGCAATCATCGTTATTACCGTGCGGTTCGCACGTTCTGTGGGATTCTCTTGCGGTGTGTATGGAGCCGTAAATTGGTGTCGCACTCCCAATTCTTCGAGAAAGCGTTTGATGGCTTTACTCGTAAATTGTGTTCCATTGTCCGTTATGAGAACTTTTGGCACCCCGAATCGTGCCAAAATTCTCTCTCTGAAACCCTTTTGCAAAGTGGCTGTGGTTGCGCACCTCAGCGGAACCAACTCAGTCCACTCAGAAAAACGATCGAACATCATTAATAGCATTGTGTTGCCGTGTTTTGATCTTGGCAGTGGGCCAACAAAATCAGCACACATGGTACTCCATGGCTCTTCCGGAATTTGTGTCAACATCTTTCCTGCTGCTGCTATTTGACTTGGCTTATATTGTTGACACGTTTCGCAGTTGTGCACATATGTGCGCACGTTCCTGTATAAGCCTGGCCAGTAGTGGCGTGTCGCCATTCTTGCTATTGTTTTCCGGCTTCCCAAGTGACCTGCTGTGGCTGCGTCGTGATTTTCCCTTAAGACCTCCTTCCTCTTACATTTGGGTTCGCAAAGCTTCCAAGCTTCCACATCTCCGCCTCCAGCGCGATGTGGGATGTGTCTGTACAGGTTGCCTTTTTCCTCCATGTAGTCCGGATATTTCCTGGGATTTTGCGCGATTTCCTTTTTCAATTTTTGTATCCATTTGCAATTTGCGTTGTCTGTCTCAATCCTGTCTGTTGCAATTTTTACTAGGCAGCATGTGGTCCGTTATAACCACAAAATGATAGCCTTCCAGGTATGGCCACATATTTCTGATTCCCCAAACTATGACTAGACACTCCTTTTCAGTTGCCGAATAGTTCCGTTCGGCTCCGATAAGTTTTCTACTGGCGTACGATATTACCCTTTCACCTTGCTCCGAATGTTGGGTCAATATCGCACCCAGGCCATAGTTACTTGCAGCCGTCTGCAAGCAAAATGTGCTTGAGAAATCCGGGCATGCCAATACTGGGGACTGAGTCAGCTTATCTTTGACTGTGTTAAATGCTACTTGCCGTTCCTCAGTCCACTCCCACTTTGCGCCTTTTTTCATTAATGCATTCAGAGGTGCTACTTTGGTCGCAAAATCTGGTACAAAGCGCCTGTACCATGATGCCACTCCCAGGTACTGCTGTAACGCATTTACGTTGCTTGGCGGCTTCAGTTCTGCGATTGCAGCAACTTTCTCTGAATCTGTGCGAATTCCTTCTTCTGTGACTCTGTGGCCCAAATATTTCAATTCATTTTTAAAGAAATCGCATTTGTCCACGTTTATACGCAGATTTGCTTCCCGCAGCCGCCGAAATACCTCTTTGAGATTTTCTATATGCTCTTCGCGCGTTCTTCCGATGACTATAATGTCATCTAAATATGCAAACGCGTGGGGTATCATCTCTGGTCCAATAACGCGATCCAAAGCCCTCTGAAAAGTTGCCGGTGCCGAATGAAACCCAAATGGCATTACTTTCCACTGATACAGTCCATTGCCTGGGACTGTAAATGCTTTCAGTGGTCGGCTCGCTTTCTCCATCGGGATCTGCCAATACCCATCTTTCAGATCCAAGAAGTGAGCTTCACGTAGCTGGTCTAAAATGTGGTGCACTCTTGGCAATGGATACGCGTACTTAATGGATTGGCTGTTGAGTTACCTGAAATCCACGCACAGTCGCCATTTGCCAGTCTTCTTTTTCACCATCACGATTGGTGCACTGTGTGGGCTATTTCATGGCTCTACGCAACCTTTCGCAAGGAGTTCCTCTACTTGTTGGTTGATTTCCGCCTGCATTTTTGGGCTTTTGGGAAAATAGCGCTGCTTTATAGGCCTGTCGTCGCTCATCACAATTTTGTGCTCCGTAATTTGTGATGTGCCCTTTAGGTGTTCGAAGGCTGCGACTTCCCGCAGTAGAAATTCATTAATTTCTGGGTCTTCGTGAAGACTTTTGCTTTCAATAGGTGGATTTCTAAAGTCATGTGTAGCTTTGTCTTGTTCGGTTGTTTTCTGGACAACTGCCACCGACAGTCTCTCCTCCAGCTTCCCAACCTTGTGCCGTCGTGCTGGGATGGTGACCACCAGTCCCGCACACTGCAACACTGTGCCCATGCCAGTTAGATAATCCCAGACCAGCACCAAATCGTCTATTACACCAGGCATTATTAACAACGCTATTTCCAAGCTGCGATGCACGAGTCTTATTTTGACCGTTATTTGCTCTGTTGTCCTGCTGCTATGTCCATCTGCTAATTTCACCTGTCTGCTTGCCACGCTTCGCCGGCGTACAGTGTTCAGTCTACAAGCTAGCTGGCCGTTTCCCGACTGGCAACATAATGCTGTCCGCTGCCCGATTCTGCCACAAACCCAACAAAACTCCAGCATTGGGTTTCGGCACTCTATCGCCCAGTGTCCCTCCTGTCCACACACGCGACATGCCCTTCCTGGGCTGTTTATGTGTGTTCTGGCAGGATTTTGCTGGGTCCTAGGTGTTGGACTTGGCCGTTCTTCCATTCCTCCGGTGTGCTGGCTCTGCTCCTCCATGGCCATAAATCGCGTAAGATTGCCACGACTCTGATCGCGTCCATTTTGCTGCGTGGTTCGGTGTTGTTAAGGCTGTTGTTGTTGGTGTTGGCTGTATTGTTGTTGGCTTGTAGCACTTTGTAATCTCAATTTCAGTCTGTCCTGTTCAAGTTCTTCAAACTTTTCTGCCAGTTGCCTCAGCTGGATCAAAGTCGAGAACTGGTTTGGCCGTGCGTATCCGCACAAATCAGGAAAGCTGTTGCTGTATATGGTGCGCACTTCCTTCTCTGTTGAGAGCTGCAGGGGTCTCATCAGAGTCTGCATATCCACCATGTAATTTTTAAAAAGGCTCATACAAAGCTTGCCGCCGTCTGCGTACTTCGTCATACAGAGTTTCAAAATAATCTCGTGGTAAGAAATATTCTTGAAAACTGTCGACAAAATCCACCCATGTAGACCAATGCCTGTTGTTATCTACGTACCATTTAAGTGCCATTCTTTTCAGCACCTCCGGCATTGCTCTTGGAATTAAATTTAAGTTTAATCCACACGTATCTGCCGATCATTCCACTTGCTCCAAGAATTCGAGAGGCTTCAATAGTCCGTCGAATCGAAAGCTCCACTCTCGAACTTGTTTGGCTATTTTTTGGTATTCGCTTGCCCTTGCATTGGTATGTTCATGCGCACGAGTGTGGCTGTGCTCTCCTGGCTGTTGGGTTGCACTCCAGGGTGATCGGTGAGATTCCTCTAAATCTCGCGCATGAGCCGCCACGCTGGTGCAAGGGATGCTCAGCCTTGCAACTTCTATGCCGCGAAATCCTTTTCCTCTTTGTATTCACCTTCCTCTCGCATTCATTCGGGGTCTTTATTCGGCGACTGCCGGCTGTATGTTATCGCCAGTTCGCTAATGCGAACGCTGTGCGGAAGATTATTCTCATTCTGACTTACCCAGTCTCCGCATTGTCTTCGCATGTTTTCGACAGTGGCTTCAAGCTTCAGACTGAATTCCACTCCGCATTTCACTAGTGCATTTTTTTTTTTAAATTGTACACCCACAAACGAACCATAGTGTCACTTATTTATATGTATTTTTTTTAGAAAAGCTATGTGATATTTGCCGTAGACCCACAGTTGGGCGCCAGTTGTAACGAACCTAAAGTTGTCACCCATTTTTAGCTGGGCTAACACTCGCGGTGCTGAGGGTACGTTGCCAAAAAATTTATATTTGTGGCGGCTACGGCAATGAGAACACAATTTGTTCTACGTTTTACACATATATTTAAACTGCACTCTCTGCTAGTTTCACGCTTGGTTTTAAAATTTTTACGCTTAAGTGATAATTATTTGCTGACTTTATGAAATCGTACGGATCTTCAAGGATCTTGTTTTTCCACGTTGGATGCTTGCACTCTGATTTTACGCTCCTTTGTTCACTTTTTATATTTTCTGTCACAGGCAGCTCTTTTTATACCATTCTGCTGCCTCGCTGGACCGGGGCTGTCAGCGCTACCAATGTCGCTCCAAGGGCAAAGTTGGAGTGATCGTTCCAGTGCAGTTTGCATAGCAACAACGGTTCCTCGTTGCCGATCACGCCTTCCGCTGTTGTGACGGTGATCACCATATTCCGCGAATGCACCGCCCACAGACCAACGGCACTTTACCACGACATTTGCGGTACGTGTTTTTGTGGCTCCCATGTGCCAGACACGTACCTTAGCGCTGGCATCCTGTGTCGGAGCGAGACAGCATGTGAATTCGCCGCAACTCAGGTCCGGTTGCGGCTGTTCATACAAACGCATATTGTGAGGCGCTATAATTTGAGCATCTGATTGTGGCCCAGATTAGTAAAGTTCTGGAGCAAAGCTGTATTGTGTATAAAAAACAATCAGGTTTTAGGAATAACAGAAGCTGCACTATGAGCATTATTAAATTCATCGACTAACGCTCATCGAGTGCCTACGTTTTATCAGCCTTTGCTTTCGTTAACCGCCGTTTTTGTCGCTCTTAGTTTGCTCCCTTGCTCAAGTAAAGCTTGCCTTCACGCGCTTGTGAAGTGTTCATAACCAAAATCTCCACCATGGCCCCTGGGCCTACAAATCTCGGGACCAACCGTTTGGCTTCGCTGTGCGAATGCCCCAGGAGGAAAAAAAAGACTATTCCAACCATTGGAATTCCCCGAGCTTCCTGAAGTGAACCAAATACTTACTCAACTCAGCCAAAAACTCCGAAAAAGTTCTCGCCGACTACAACTGTCTTGCCGTTCATCGTGAGCTTAAGGCACTCTCCAAAGACATCCTCTCCATTGACACACTCAACGACTTAAACCTACTCTTGCGAACTAAGTATAAAGAAGCTGCCGACAAACTCGCCAATTCAACCCAATTGCCAGGAATCTGTGAAATTGATGCAAACTCCACGAGAGCTTAAACGTTGTGAAAGGTACAATTTTTGCCCTATCTTAAAAACATATCTGAAGAAGAAATAGTCAAGGAACTCAAATCACAAAACGTCCAATAGGTATACAAGTTAGCCGTATCCAAGACGGCCAACTTACACCCACTGGAGTCATCCTGGTTTCTTTCGACCTATACAACCTTCCAAGAAAGGAAAACGTAGCATGGTACACCGTGAGAGTCAGGGAATACATACCGAATCCCATGCGCTGCAAGAAATGCCAACTCCTAGGGCATACTATTAAACACTGCAAAAACGAAAAACATGTGTCACTTGTGGCCTACCCGAGCACGCTCCTAATGAATGCACGAAGACCAAGTGCGCTAACTGTGAAGAAGAACACCCAGCCAACTCTACCTCCTGCACCAAGTATCAACAACAAAAAGAAATCATGCGATTTAAAACAAAAAACAAGAGGCTAAAACTCTCTTTCGACAGTCACAGCTTAACTCAAATACTGCAAGCTATGCTGCTGCCGTTTCTTCAACGCGTGCTTCAGCACCCGAAAGCTTATCAGAAAAACAATCTTCGGTGCGCTCAACGCCCAATGATCCCATAACATCGCTCTTTGCGACACGCACATCAACGGAAGAATAGCCACAAAAAAACAAACCAAAGCATAACAATATAACTCTCACACAAAATCTTCCCAAAACTCAGCGCGTCAAGCGACTAAGCACGCACTTACTTCCCCCTATCCTCTTCTCTTGAAGAACTCTTATCTTCGAAATTCAGCGAAAATAAGCAAAACAAACGCCTATATATTAATAAATCTACAAATCCATGCTCTCCAACTCCCTCAACAGCACAAATTGATGACGAAATGGGTGACTCAGATTCATAATCTAGGTCCTCTTCTTGTCATTATACATAATACATATAACATCTAAAACTAAATCCAGTGAAAATGTAAATAAAAATAATTCAATGGAACCTTAACGGTTACATTAACAACTACCAAGAACTGGTAATACTCCTAAGCTCAGAGAGTCCAGATGTTATATGTCTTCAAGTAACCCACTTACCCCACCAACTTCTCAACATCAAAGCTCCAAAGCCGTACATAGGCTACTTCAAAAATTCCAATTCAATTGGCACAAGCAAACAAGGTATCGGCTTTCTTGTCAAACGATTGTTACCACACGAATATATTCAAGTAATTTCAAACATAATTGCGGATACTCTTGTGATCAATATCATAACCAAATTTGCAATATCTAGCATGTATATCCCACCCTTACAAAAATTTGCCCCAGCTCATATTCTAAGTATCATTAACAATTCGGAAGCCCCTTTAATACTTCTTGGCGAGGTTAACTCGTGGAGCGCCCTCTGGGGGTTCTATAGCTCCAACCTAATAGTCCTTAACGATGGATATCATACTCACTTTTCCACGCACAACACCTTTACACACAGACATTACTTTGACTTCTCCCCAGCTCAGTCACAAATGTCTATGGGAAATATATTCCAGCTTACATGGCAGCGATTACTTTCCTATCACTACAGTAATAGAAACAAGCATGAGCAAACACAAAATCAGACCTTCCCCTAAGTATAAAACAGATAAGGCAGACTGGAAGAAATTCCAAAATATACTTCTTAGCAACCAAATCTGCGTATCCACCAACAATATTAACCATAAAATCGCAGTCCTAACACGTGCCATCCTCAAAGCGGCGAATTGTTCAGTCCCACAAACAAAAATTATCTGTCATAAATAGGCAGTTTATTGGTGGAATAGCGAACTTAATTTTCTAAGGGAAACAAAACAGCTCCACTGGCAAACTTATAAAAATAATTTGACAATAGCAAACCTACTAGCGTTCAAAAAAGCCAACGAACAATTCAAAAGATTTGCCAAACAAGCTAAGAGAGATTCTTTCGCAAACTTTATAGCGAAAATTACACCCCTCGCCACCTTCAAAAGAATTTGGGCCGATACTAAAAACCTTTGTGGCACCGCTCCACTACCATTAAAATATATTGTTCACAACCAAAATTAACTATCTAACCCAACAAAAATAGCCGAAAAACTTGGAAAAAAATTGGCTAATTACTCCGAAGACCATAACTTCACCAATGACTATATCGTTCTGAAAAATCAGTTTATACCAGCAGAACACGCTCCGTTGCGGATGTCGCTTGCAGCTAAATAGCTCGAGCACTCTATCACTCTTATTGAACTAGAAGCCACCCTCCACCACGCCAAAGGTAAAACTCCAGGAGCTGATAGAATATCGTACCCTATGCTTTGAAATTTTCCGCCCGCAACTAAACTTAATATTTTAGAAATATTTAATGACATTTTAGTCAATTGTGCCTACCCGCACACCTGGATAACAGCTGTAATTATTCTAATTCCCAAACCTAGTAAGCCGCCCAATCAAATTAACAGCTACCGCCCCATCTCCCTACCCCCATGCATAAGTAAAACTTTAGAAAAAATAATAGCGAACTCGTCTGGTTTCTTCACAGAAATAAACTGATCTCCCAGAATCAAGTTGCATTAAAAAAAATTAAAGTACTACAGATACGTTACTGCAAATTCACGGCTACGTGTCTGATGCCATCTCAACGCGAAATCACGTCACCATCCTGCGTACGGATGTTGAGATGGCATTCGATTGCGTTGGCATTTATGCCATTCTTGAACAACTTGGACTCTGGGGAGTTGGTCCGAAGATTTTCCACGTAGTGAAAGCTTTTATGACCAGGCGCTTATTGCGCGTCCGAGTACATAACTCATACTCGCAATCATTCAATTTACATGATGGAATCCCACAAGGCTCCCCACTATCAGTCGTTCTCATCACAATAGCATTTGAAAAACTCAACAAAATATTATTTCTCCACAAACATATAAAATTTTCTGCCTAAGCTGACGACGTATATATATACACAAACATAAAAGAGCCAAATAAAGAAATTGCAACATTATCAAAGGCATTAACCGACATTCAAAGTTGGGGAGCCCTGTCGGGCGCAATATTGTCAATAGATAAATGCAAAATCCTACAATTTTGCAGAAAAAAACCGATGTGTTATCCCTAACTTAACCGTCGACAATGAATCCATCAGTCATGCACACGAACTAAATATCCTACGAATAATTTTCGACGATAAGTTTAACTTTAAGAGTCAATGTGTTCAGCTCAAGCACAAACTTAACAAAAGACTAAATATAATCAGATTTCGGTCATCAAAATCGTCGCACATACACAAGATTCCTTAGTAATTGTTACTAGAGCTCTGATACTATCAAAGTTGGACTATGGGCTACCTATATACGGGTGGAGTGCCAACTCTAATCTAAAAAAAACTTCAGGCACCTTATCACGCAGCAAGTCGAAGATCCCTCAACGCATACCTAACATCGCCTATTAAATGCATTCTTGTTGAAGCAGGCCTTCCCTCCATCCAAGATAGACTGTTGGAATCTACACTTAAGCTCATCCCCAAGCTCACCTACACTCCAAACAGACTTCTCCATAAACTTTACAAAGATGCCATGAATGCCAAAAGAGCCCACAAAAAGACTTCAACAATACGACGTGTTGCTGCCCTCGCAAAAAAATATAAAATGAAATATCTTCCGCCCCGCAAACGAGTTGACTTCCCTCCATGGTAACTCAGAGAATCATCCTTCAATACCAATCTGCACGACTACACAAAAGACGCAAACTCCAAAGCCACATTTAAACAATTGTTCCTAGAAGAAAGGCACAAGTATGGGAATCGGAAATGGCTCTTTACTGACGGCTCCTATTGAAACGCCACAACAGCTTTTGCAGTAGTTGACTACTAAAACACAATCATGTCACGGGCAATCCTTCCCGACGGTTCAACCGTATTCGAAGCCGAAACCTACGCCATCCTTAAACCTGCAAAATTGCCGAGGAAGCAAAAGCCCTCCACATTGTATGCACCGATAGTCTAAGCACAATCGAAGCTACAAAAAACTTGAACTCTAAAAATAACATCATAATAGAAATAAGGAACCGACTCATTAGCAGCCGCGGAAAGATAATACTACTTTGGGTTTCAGTCACATGGATATATGAAGTAATGACAACGCCGACGAAGCATCACGTCTTGCCACCCACTCTCCACTCATCACAGCCAACCCATTGGAAGGGGCTTATTTAATGCGTAAGGGCACAGAACTTACTAAGGCTCACAAATAAGACAGCTGGACATCATTTTAGCATTGGTACAAGAGATTTAACATCCACTGCGTCAGATTTAATATTCCCCCAAACATTCCTAAAAACAAATGGACTGCTTTTATTAGAGCCCGGATAGGGCACACCAATTACACACACAAACACCTGCTTGAAAACACCGACCCACCAGTCTGTCCCTGTGGCTGTGCCCCTAGGTTAGGTAAGGTTAGAGCGGTAGTGAAAGGTTTAGATTGCCCCCCACTCACATAGGCCACGTGTTGGCCCATTGTGGTGCCGCGCTTGGACTTAATTCAAAAACCGTCTACAATGAGCGTGTCACACCGCCTTTGGGGGCGTGGTCCCAGCCCGAGGTTTGAATGAAGGACAGGATATTTTTCGGTTTAATATCCGCAATTCTCGCTACGTGTGACCCCACCAGCCAGTGCCCCGTAATGGCCCTGATTACGGCGGCACAGCCTAATCTGCTTAGGTGGATTAGGTCTGAGGAGCGCTTTTTGCAGCGCGTTGGCCAGGTTTGCCTAGCAATCCTACCTGAGGCGGTGGTAAACTGCCACCCCTTAATTGCTTCGAGTTCGCATTGCGATTGAACTCTTAGCTTGCAGCTGGCCATAGGGATACCCCAGCCCTCCTTGTCTGTGAGAAGAGGCACGGTAGTACCATGCCTTGCCAGCTCATCTGCTTTGCAATTGCCCTCGATGCTTTTGTGTCCGGGCATCCAAATGAGGTGTATTTCGAACTGCTTTGCCATCTCGTGTAGAGATCTGCGGCAGTTTGTGACAGATATCGAGTTGGATGATAGCGCTTTTAGAGATTTGATAGCCGCCTGGCTATCGGAAAATATGCAGATTATATCTGCGGAGCATTCACATTCGGAAATGCATAAGAGTGCTTCCTGTATGTCCGCGATCTCAGCTTGAAATACGCTGCAGTGATCAGGAAGGTTGAACGATTTGTTGATAGACAGCTCCTCGCAAAATACGCCTTCCTCTACCCGCTCGTCTAGCTTGGAGCCATTGGTGTAAATTTTTACTGAGTCTGCCGGCCCTGGCGTGCCTGAGCACCAATCCTCACTTGGGGGGACTAGCGTGTGGAAAGGGGTTTTGGTTATTTCCTGAGGACAACAATAGTCCGTGTTTCAGGGGATAAGCAAGTTACTCACTAGAATATTAGAGTGTCCGAAATTCTGCTCGGACCACTGCATGGTTTCCCTCATGCGTAGAGCAGAGAGAGTTGCTACTAATTTCCCCATTTGGTCTATTGGTAGGAGATTTAGTATATTGTCTAGAGCCTCAGTTGGAGTCGTTCTGAGGGTGAGTGAGCCCTAAGTATTTGGAGTATTTACTAAAGGCGAGTTCCACCCCGTTTAAGGTTTGGGGTTTGAAGGGAGGTATCTTATACTTGCTAGTGAAAAGGACTAAGTCAGTTTTGGCTGGGTTATGCCCTAGTCCCTTTGAAGTGGCCCATGAGGACAGGGTTCGAAGTGCGGTGATCATACGCTCGCACAGACTTTAGGTGAAATTACCCGAGAAGGCTAAAGCGACGTCATCCGCGTAGGCTATCACCCGACTGCCCCCTCCCTCTAAGGAGCGCAGCAAGTTGTTAACAGCCACATTCCAAAGAGAGGGGAGAGAACACCTCCTTGTGGGGTGCCTCTCTTGACGGCCCTGGAAATGGTCGAAAACCCCAGTGTGGCAGTGACGATCCTGCATTTAAGCAGTTGATCAATCAGTTCCACAATGCTGTGTCCAACCCCCAACTCCGAAAAACCTCGGTGATTGCGCCCGGTAAGGCTTCGGCCACGCACTGAGTGATTAGCGACTGAGCGACAATCTCTCGAGCGACGTCAGCGAGCGATCACTCTGAGTGAAGTGGCCACACGTCGAGCGACGTCGCTCAGGTTGTTTACTTATGAAAATGCCTTCATGAAGTGTAATCATGAAAAGTTTGTGCGAAAGCCGTATTTGCCGTTACAGGCAATTAAAATATTTGCAAAAAATAAGATTTGGTGTTCACCCTATAAACCAATGCAGGAAAGACTATGAAGAGTTCCATCATTTGTATAAAAACCTCCGAAACTACCCAGATAAATTTTGGGAATACATGCGAATGTCTGTGGAAGCTTTCGATTTGCTTTTGAGCAAGGTTAAGAGCTTTATAGATAAGCAAAGGTCGCCCATATCTGCTGAACAGCGGTTGGTTGTATTGTAGTACAAGCGATGGAAGTTTTCCAACTGCATTGGAAGCATTGACGGAAAGCATTGCCAAATAAAATGCCCCACGAATTCTGGATCGCATTATTTGAACTATTTGCACTTCTTTTCTATTGTTTTGCAAGCTGTTGCTGATGCAGACAAAAAATTTATCACAATTGAAGTGGGAGACAGAGGGAAGCAGAGCGATGGTGGCACCTTTAGTGGATCCACTTTGTTTAGATTGCTGGAAACTGAAAAATTTAATGCAAATGGCGTATATTGCAAAAAGAAATTATACGAAACCAAGCACAGCTATAAACATAATAAAATGTGCTTGCATTTTGCATATTTATGTACGAGAGAGAGATGGAGATTCGGATCCTGATTACATAAACACAACAACAGAAATAAATGATGAACGAATTGCTCCAAGCAGTGTTATTGGTACTGAAGAACATTCGCAATCCAATAGAAGCGGACAATTAGCAATAAATGTCAGAAATGAGTTAACTGAATATTTGTGGGATTTCAGCAATAATTCTTGGAGCAATAAGTTCATCATTTTTTTCTGTTTTTAAGAGTTTTTTTTTTTGTAAAAGCTGCATTTGCACCAAGGTATATTTCGTTAGAAGCTTAATAAATATATTTTAAATGTTATTTTATAATAATACAGGAAAATCAAAATTCATTTAAATAACAGTAGAATTCAGGAGAATTCTTATCTAAAAGGGGGAGAAGTTATGTATGATCCCACCAGTAAAAATGTCGAAAATAAGAACATAAGTATGAAAGTGCAAGAGTTATTGAACTCTTCAAATTCCTAATAAGTCATAAGTCCAATCGGAACAATAACAGGAAATGCAAGCATTGCATATTTGGCAATAACAGGAAATGTACCTGCACACGCCAATGAGTAGGTCAATAGCCAGACATTTGTATGAACAATTATTTAAAGATAGAATTAAGCTTTCATGAAAACCAATTTAAATAAAGAAGTTTAGTTGATTCTCGATACACAGAACATACAGTCGTGTTTTATATTCGCAAGGTCTTTTTTTTACATAACACGCCTTCCTTTGTACAAAATTCGCGCACATAAAATAGAGAGTGATCGTAAATGAGCAACAACAAAGGAGCATGATCGGAGCGAGATTTCAAATTATCTGATTATCATAAGAGCAACACACGCGCTTATATGAACGCCCTTTGCTTATTCGAACTTGTATATCAATAATATATCAATAATGTTAGTGTGTTACGTTTTGTCTAAGTTCAATAAGCAGCAATTGGGCGAATTCACCCCCATAAAATATTCTGGTGTGGGAAATTTTTATAGACGCACCAAGTTTGTTATGTTGTTGTTGTTTTTAAAATCAATGACACCAACAAAAAGTAGCAGTGCGGGCCCAACAACAACACTGACAACAACAACAAACGCTACTTGGGTAGTAAATCAATTGTCAAAGGCACACAAATTTGAAAAAAAAAGAATGTGCACTGTGCGAAGTGATACATGTACATAAAATTATGAAAATTATTTTCAAGCGCATTGTTCACTTAATTGTGTATGCACTTGTTCATTAAGAAGCAGAAATCCGTTTCGTTTTTGCAAGTGTCGAACCTTTTTTTATGACTTTGCTTGTGCGAAGCGAAGGCGTCACTACGCATTTGTTTGTTTTTGTATTCTCGCTCGCAATCAAACCCTCAGCTTGTGCGACAATCAGGCGACAGTAGTGGAATGGGTACTTGTTGTAATTGTAATTTGTTTTTTAAAATGGGTAAAAAGTGCTCCAAATCGTATGGGAGGTACTTGAAGGAGTTGTCCAATTAAAAATCTCTTCTTAGTGCTCACCTCCTACCTGAATGGAAAATTGTGTGAAAATTTCAGCCTTCTAGATCTTTTCGTTTAGGCTGTGGCTCTTCCATTCTAGTCAGGACAAACTCTTTTATACATATAGAGATTATATATTTTTATTTTACTTTATTTATATTTTTGATTTATTATTATTATTTTTTTAAACTTTTATTTTTAGTTTTCACGTTTAAGTTTTTCTTTTCTATTTTCTACTAACATCTCTAATTTAAGTATAGAGTCTATAATGTCACTGACAATTTTGGCTGTGGAAAGGGGCATAGCTGGCCGGACTGGCAAATAAAACACCCCCATCGGTCGGTGATGTTATTAGACATTTTGCTCCCTGCCTAGGCTTTTTACTTCTTCCATTTTATTGTAACTATTTTTTTATAAGTTAACTCAAGATTTGTCAACAAATTTCAATAAAGTAAAATAAAAAAAAAACACAACGGTCTGCCAGGACAAGGATTTGTTGAAGCTAAAGGAAAGTACTTGCAAACCGAGACTGCTCAAAAGAGGAAACGATTCCTGTGGCAATTTAAAAAATAGTCAGGAAATCGTCAAACTGGTCGATGACGAACAATATTCCTTTCCATTTTAATGGAACGCTGTCCGAACAAACAAAGGATTACCACCTTCTTGGATCGTTTATTGTACGATTCGACAATGAAACAATTACGATCAAAGGAAGGAATTACAGCAGTAACATTTCAACACACCTAATGGCTATGTCGGCTGCCCTTACAAATGTGTCAGCAACCGGCTACGAGTTGTCATTGGAATACGTTCACGCCTTCAGCCTCCGGAACCTAAAGAAACTCTCGAGCATGTCCGATAGCATTTTGTTCTCCTACTTCTCAGAGGAAATGATAGCCTCGGTCATCACGGCATCATCAAACGTAATATGGTGGAAACTTACGTCAACAAGGGGCATCCAAAAAGCAACCAACTTGGCACTGGGACTCCCGTCGCAGGCTACTACCGAGGCGGCGAAAGTCTAACGATCTGCGGGACGCAGATCTTGTGGCGAGGAGGAGTTAACAACCGGATTCCCAGTAATACTCTTCGCGTACCCCTCGCGCTCACCAATAAACCATAAGCCACGTTCCGCGGAGTCAGCAAATCTACAACTAAGTCGCTGACGTCGCGACGTAACATGATCCGGCCTCTTGGCGGATGTGTTGCAACAGCGAACGTTCCAACACAGCCACTGCACCAACCGCCGACTCAGCAGAACGGAAGCCTAAACTGCTGATTCGAAGCATGCGACGATCGCTTGGCAGCGGCGCAAGTCAGTTCTATTCTGACGGTCAATGCTGGAGTTTGGATTTTGATTGAACATAATATTTTAAATAAACTAAGAACATATAAACCGAACCAAAAACGTTCATTTATTTGAAGGGATTAATTTAACTAACAGGATTAGCCCGCACATCATAACAGAAGATGTCAGGATTGATATTAAGGTAGTATTCGTTAACGACCGGTCAACATGTCGAAACTTGTATATGTGGTAAACTTTTGCTATTCCACAGAGTACATAAAACATTGCACGCTGCCAAATAAAGAACCTTTTATCAACACTGACATTAAAGCTTTAACTTTTAAATGAAAAACTCGAGCTATAATATCGTGAAGATCATGCGGTTTTTTGACGCGGTAGAAAACACTTTTGATGTCATACCTTTGTGAATTGCATGTGAATGTTATGAAAAGATCTGGTCGCCCATAATGGCGAGCATATGTCATAGCATCTTGAGTCTTTTCATGCATATATCGTGCAGAGCTTGTAAAAGAAGATGGTAAAATTACCATCTGACCAAGTTGAGCTGCATCAAAATCTTGTTGGACTATTGCATCTTGTATATGTATACAGCTATCTGCTCTGAGTTTCCCTTGACTGTAGCGAATATAATTTAACCTTTCTGTTTCAATTTTAGAATACATATCAACCAAAAATTAATTCTAAAGGGAACGACAATAAATTAAACTATTTATCTCAGATTGACGAAATATTATATGATAGGTGTAAAGCTTAACGCATTATTTTGGTTCCTATTTTTTAAAAATGGATTCCATTGTGGTATACCCACTGAATAGCTATCACATAATACGCTTACTTCAATATAAAACCATGTCAAATATTTTAAAGTTAAGTTAAATAAAAGTAAGGAATTTTTCTAGAATATATATATGGCGAAATTTTACACAATAGTTTTTATCCTACAAATTGCTTTTTTTTTTTTGTATTTTTCTTAAATCCAATGGATTTAACAGCCAAAAACACATTTTAAAAAATCTACGTGGGATTGGAGAGGGGGGGGGGGGGGGGTGGAGTGAAGGAAAATCTTACGAAATCTCACCAGGGGGAGGGCTGGGTGGGGGGTTGAAAAATCCTAATAAATAACTTACGTAATTTGTGAACGCTCCCTTATCAGTAATTTTTTTGTTTTTGTAGTCTTTATTTTTGTCATTCCATAAAACACAGCGGCCTTGAACAGCCGAAATTAAACTTTCATCGATTTTCTGCATTGCGTTCATATAATCGCTCAGCGACGCACTAAAAATTAGAACCGATTCTAGCGGTGAGCGACGTCGCTTAGTCGCTCGCGATTTTCGCACGTCGCTCAACAGCTGCGTGGCCGCTCGTATGGAGTTTCATATGCTTTAATTTTTAACGTCGCTCAAGAGAGCGTCCCTCAGTCGCTAATCGCTCAGTGCGTGGCCGAAACCTAAGACGTTGTTAAAAGCGCCCTCAATGTCTAGAAAGGCTATAAGGCAGTACTCCTGGTAGTGGAGTGCCTTTTCTACTGTGGATATAGCCGCATGGAGCGCCGTTACAGTAGATTTGCCTTTTGGGTAACCTTCGGGATGAAGACGACCTTGGATTCGAGCCATGGCTTGGGGATCGAACCGGTCGTCAGGATATCTGAAAAGATTTTCTGAAGCCAGTTAATGGCAGTATCCCCTGCATGTTGCAGTTGGGCTGGAATGATTCCATCCAGCCCAGGGGATTTGTAGGGCGAGATGCTACTTATAGCCCAAGAGATGGTATCCCTGGAGAAAAGGTCGGTGGAGACTCGCTCCTGAATTTCTCTGTGGATAGTAGGGGGTCGAAAACCTGCAATTGAGCATCCGGGAAAGTGGGTTTGCACCAAAAGTTCCAGTGACTCAAGACTGGTCGCTGTCCATGAGTCATTGGGTCCTTTGAGGAAGCCAACGGGTGTATGTGTGCTGGAGAGAGCTTTCCTGAGCCTTGCAGCTTCTGTGGTACTCTCGATTGTGGAGCAGAAACTCTGCCAAGCGGAGCGTTTAGCTTGTCTTAGTGACTTCTTGTAGGAGGTTAGGCTGGCTTTATAGAGACTCCATGATTGGTCGTCTCCCCTGAACCTTGCTTTGTTAAAAAGCTTTCGCGAATTTTTTCGAAGCTCGCCTATTAGTGGGGACCACCACGGTGGTTTTGTTTTCCCTCTTGGTTTGCTCTGGGGGCATGACATGTTAAGGGCGACCTGCATGCCTCCGTGAGTTTGTTTGTGAGCAGCTCTGTGTGCTTGGGGGAAGGGGGTCCCGTTGGGGGATGCTCTGGAATGAGTCTTGTAAGACATTCTTTGAAAGTGGTCCAGTTCGTACGTCTAAAGTTTCTGCACCATTTAGGCTTTGGGATATCGGGAGAGAACACTATATCGATATACCTATGATCAGAGAAGGAGTGCTCATCTAGCACTCTCCATCTTGTAAGTCTCTGGTGAAGGGAGGCTGTGGCTGGCGTTAAGTCTAGGACTTCTTCCCTATTCTTTGTAATAAAGGTTGGGTCGTTTCCTATATTAAAAATATTCAGACTCGTCGTGAGGATATAGTTAAAGAGTAGCTCACCCCGTTCATTTATATCCGAACTGCCCCACTGATGGTGGTCAGCGTTGGCGTCGCAGCCTATGATCAGCTCGGTGTTTGTCGCTTCGCAGTCGGCGATTAGCGCACGTAGCAGCTGATGAGGGGGTGGCCCTTGATGGTCGTGGGCCATGTATGTTGAGCTGAGCCTGATGTGACCCGACTCCAGCTCGAAGCACGCTGCAGTGTTGTCGCCATTGCTAAAATTAGGGAGCAGAAAAATGTCTAGATGTTTTCTGGCAAGTATGCAGGTGGGAATTTTACCTTCGTTGTGGGCTACAAGCAGCTTGTAGCCCATAGTCCCCAGTTCAGAAACCTTGTTACAGCAGACCCAAGGTTTCTGAACGAGGACAACGTCTTCTCCGTATTGGCTTATACGGAGTAGCAGAGCGGCTGCAGCCGCCTTACAGTGGTGAAGGTTGATCTGAAGAAATCTCAGAGACAACTTCAAGCTTCGACTCCATCACAGTCAGATCATCCTCTTCGTCCGTGTCTACGTCGAGGTTGATCATGTTGGCCATGTCTTCGGCGAGTTCTTCTGAATGGTGGGCGTCACCTGCCTTGGCTTCGGCCACCGCGTCACTTTCGGTGACAAGGTTTATTGCTCAGTAGGCTGTAGTGTCGCCTGCAGTGGCCTCCGCCGTTGGCTGCTCACTTGGAGCTTCAAGCGCCGCAAGTGCGTCCTCCTGAGCCAAAGGCTTGCTAGCCGGGTCCGAGCGGTAGACCCGTGTTACTATCGGCTTAAAGCCGTAGTGGGCCGATCCGTTGGTTGCGGCTATGGCCTCAGCTGACTCGTCGTTGATTACCAGGCGCCTTCTGACGCCTCGACCTTAGCGATCCTCCAGTCATGTGTAACCAGGTCAGGGTTACTCAGTTGGAAGAGTTTGAGGATTCTTTCGGAATCCTCGGGCTTGGCGGAAACCCAGACTCTTGCTCGTGGTCGACTGGGCACGTCTTTCCAGTCTTCTGCCTTCAGCTTTGCGTCGGGATAGACTTCCCCTAGAAGGCCAACATCTTTTTTGTGTAGCTCTGCGGATTTGTCGTCTTCGCAGGCTACAGCTTTTATATTACCCTGATTCCATCCGGCATCAGAGCAACGGGGTGGCGGTCCGTCAGACAGCAGCATCTGGTCGACAACCTTCTCCTGCAGCTCATTTTCAATGGCCCCCCACCTGTTCCGCGGGATATGGCCCTTTTTGTGGCCCCTGTCGAGGACCCCAATCAGAACCTTCTCCTTGGCGGCTTCAGCGAAGGACCAAGTGAGCCGCTGTGGCAGCGGGGGAGGCCTGATCCGCTTGGGTTGCGGGGTCGGTTCCTCCACGTTGCTATGGTAGCGGGCCCCAAGGCAGTAGCCTGTGTCACGGACCGGGAAGCTGGTGTTGCAGACTTATGCTGCAACCTCCGAGCTACAGGAGCCGTTCCAGGTCGACGTCCGGGGTGTGAGGACGAATGGCTTGTTCGCCCTGCACCTGTGCCGCTGGCGGCGTTGCGCGCACCTGCTGGCGTACCAGGCGTCGGAAAGGAGGTGCTAGCACCTGCAGGGGTGCTACCACCGATTGAGGGATTGGCGTTTCCCACCGGTTTTCAAGTGATCCGGTCACTGGATTTTTTTTTTTTATATAAGAGCTCATTTTTGATCCCACGAGTAGACGGGAATGGAAAATCGCCCGCGGCATAGCCCGTGAGCCGCGGAAAGCCTATTTAAACTGGAGGTCGGCAGGTATCCAGAGTTCGCAAAGTAACGTTCTATATTAGATCTAAGCTTATAAAATAAAAAAAATAAAAAATAAAATAAGAAGATTTGACCATGTTACATATAATGCCGAGAAGATCTTTCGACTAAACCTTAAGATATGGATAGAGGTAAAAGTCTTATAATTTTTAAATAAAATCATTTAAACAAAACAACCTGACTATTTATAAGACATAATTAGACCATCCTCCTCCCAGCGAACGAACAATATTGTTCCGATAAGAGCAAAATTATCAAGTTCAAATAGACATTTTTATTCCTTTGCTGTTCGGCTATGGAACCAGCTCCCACACGAAATTAAAACCCTCAGTAGAACACCCAAGTTTGTTGTTAAAATTAAGGAATATCTATCAAGCACACGCAAGGTAGACCAAAATGCATATGTTTTAATTAAATAATTATAATAATATACATGTTAACTGTTAAAATGTTCTAGTAAATTACTATAAAAACCATAGGTTTAAGTCTAATTAGTAGAAGGAGAATAGGGATTCTACCCCAAAGGGGTGCCGCCAATTTATGACTTTTTTTGACAGTTTAATTACCCCCCATTAACTTTATGATCCTTTTTTCGACCCTTTTCTTTTGACCAATTTCTTTTGACCCCTACAATATGATTATTTATGACCCTTTTTTCCCATGATCGTATCACTCCTTTGATTAGACTAGGGTGGAGAACAATGGATTAACATTCATAGGCCACCACTTTATCAGCAGCATCTGTGAGAATCAGTGATCATAGGATTCGGAGTCAAGTGCGCACCTGTTAAACCTGCGTTGCATTATACACCTGCAAGCAAGCCACAATCATAGATGGCATTCTTAAGGACAATAGCAACAATATTCTTGAGAAGCAGTGATCAGAAGAACAGATTTGGCTATTTACCTTACTAGTGTTAGAGTCAATTGTGCGCCTCTTTGACGTGCGTGGCATTGTAAACCTGTTTATGGCATGAGGTGCAGTGTGCACAGGAAGAAAGGATGTATAAGAGAGAGTCGAGAGGGCGCCTGTTTGACGTGCGTTGCATTACTAACCTGAAAGCAAGCAACAATGAATGAATGTTTATGGTCATGAGTAGTAGTGATCAAAGGATCTGGAATCGAGAGGGCGCCTCATTGACGTGCGCGGATTGTAAACCTGCAACACTCGTCAAAAAATGAATGTTTATGATCATGAGTAGCAGTGTGCAAAGGAAGAAAGGATAGAGAATAGAGAATAGCGAACGCTTTTTCGATGTACAGGGGTTCTGTGAACAAGGGGTAAGAATTTTCCTACGCAGCACCAGCAGAAGCAACAGCAGCAGCAGCATCAGCGGCAGGATCAATACATTGCTTCTAAACAAGATTATTGATACTTGTAGCTTAAGATTAAAATGTGATAGAGGGGGAAAGAGTTAGGGAGAGAAAGTGTTTGAAGGAGAATGTATGTTAGAGGGGGAAAGAGCTGGAAGGGGAAAGTGCTAGTAGAAGAATGTGTGTTAGAGGGGGAAAGAGTTATAGGGGGAAAGTGTTAGAAGGAGAATGTGTATTATAGGGGGAAAGTGATAATGCTTGTATTAATTTAATAAGCCACGCCCAGTGATCCTGCTTGTATTAATTTAATAAGCCACGCCTCTTATACGATTTTGATTGGTCGATTTCGATTGGTATAAATATATATATATATATATATATATATATATATATATACATATATATATATATAGATTTATATACCAATTATTATTATTATTATTTATTAATTTATTTTGGTCAAGTGCTAGGAAAATCTTATATCCTGCATTGACTTCAAAACGCATAAAAGAGATACTTTTGACTGAAAAAACCATCAGTAGCTCTCGAAAGTTACAAGTGTTTCTTTAAAAATTTTTCTTCCGAGTTTTAAAACGTTTGTGCTATTAAAACCCAAAAGTTAAAAATAAAAATTAAAATGTCTACCAACGCAAACAGCAACGTTGTCTACACCACCGCCGCAGTGAACGACTTAGCTGAGATTTTCGGCACCGAAACGAGACCCCACACTCCAGGATCTCAAACATCTACCGCCACCTCGACCATCACTAACAAAGCCACCAGCCTCATAAAGATGTTAAACGCCACCTTCCCCAACACACCTTTCAACGCCACATAAAACAACACAGCATACGCCACCTACAACAACAACAACACAGCCTACACCACTACCTACACCAACACACAAATCACCATCATCACCACCTCCACCAACACACACTCCGCCACCACATACAACAACACAGCATACGGCACCACCTACAACAACACAGCCTATACCACCACCTGCAATACTACACCCCACACCGCCACCAACATCTTCGCCACGACCACCAAACCGACGACAGAGTAGTGCAACACATGTACTTTTTTCATGGAATGGACATTTATTTATTTATTTATTTATTGTCAGCTAAGAGCAGCTGACATTTAAAAGAAATCAAATTAAATTTATATTAAAAATAGTTAAAATAATTAAATTAAGTAAAATGTAGAATAATATATAAATCTGAAAATATAATTTAAAGTTGACGTTAAAGCTTCAATAAAAAATTGAGTAGTCCAACATTTGTTGCAAGGATTGGGAAAAGCCCAGAAAAACCCAATCAGACCAGCGTTAGATTAGTAATTAGTGGTTACGATTAGATAAAGCAAACAGGATCGGTCCTTTTAGTACTGGAATTGAGGCTTCTAAGGAGACAACAGAATAAAGTTTGTTATAGTCAGAACATATAGCACGAAATGGTTCATGAATTAAATAGTTGCTGAAGCAACGATCAAGGCTAAAGGGTAAAAAGTTACGTGAAGATCTAATTGGGACATTAAATTTAATTCGGCTTAATAGAACTGATGAGTCGGTTTCACCATTAAGTAGGTTAGTAATAAATAATACTCCATGCATAGTTCTACGGTTTAACAGGGAGGGAAGATTTATTAAAAGGAGTCTACTAGAATACGGGGGTAAGTCAACTCCAGGAACCCAGTTAAAACTTCTAAGGGCAAATAGAAGAAATTTCTTCTGCACAGATTCAATTCTATCCTGGTGAATCGAGTATTGTGGGGACCACACACAAGATCCATACTCCAGGATGGGACGTACTAGGGATGTATAAAGCGTTTTAGTGGTGTAGGGATCATAAACTCTTTCGACCACCGCTTGATGAAGCCAAGGACATTAATGGCCTTATTGACCATATACGAAATATGAGCGTCAAACTTTATCTTAAGATCGAGAATATTGCCTACATCTTTAATTTCAAACACGCGGTCAAGTAGTGAAGCATCAAGCAAGTAGTGAGCAGTATGAGGGGTACTTCTACAAAAGACATGACTTTACATTTTGAACAATTTAAATTTAGTAAGTTAGTACGGCACCAGGCTGACAAAGCACTCAAATCCGAATGTAGTAAATTATACAGGGAAGCGTCATTATAGGTGAAAAATAGCTTCACATCATCAGCAAACATATACACAAAAGAGTTAGTAATAACAGCTGGGAGATCGTTAATAAACAAATTAAATAGCAAAGGACCAAGATGACTACCCTGGGGAACACCAGAGGTAACAAAAATTGGTTTAGATACAGACGATTTAAAAACAACTTTTTGTGTTCGGCCACACAAGTACTCCGAAAGCCACAGTACGAGTTTTGATGGAAATCCAATAATATTCAATTTTTGAAGCAACAGAGAATGACTTACAGAATCAAATGCCTTACTAAAATCGGTGTAAACAACGTCAGTTTGCATTTTTTCCTGAAACCCTTTGATAACAAGCGAAGTGAATTCAAGAAGGTAAGTGGTAGTAGATCTACGCCTAACAAAACCATGTTGATAAGGCGATATAATCGAACTACATCCGTGTTGCAGTTGAGAACATATAATTTTTTCAAAGATTTTTGGTATGGCAGACAACTTGGATATGCCCCTATGATTCTTAACGTTTGATTTTGAAGAATTTTTATGGAGTGGAATTATAAAAGATTCCTTCCATATAGCAGGAAACACTGTTGAATCAACAGACAAGTTAAATAATTTATTTAATGGCGCACAAAGAGAATCCGCGCAGTATTTAAGAATACAACCTGGCACACCATCAGGACCAGGCAAGTAGCCAGGTTTAATAGAGTTAAATTTACTCAGGAGCGTAGACTCAGTAACTACTGTTATATATATGCAATTTGCCGTTTGAACATGAAAAGGATAGGAATTACTACTACTATACATATTCGATGAGTATACTGATTGAAAATACTCAGCAAATAGATCGGCTACTGCCTGATCCGAACTTGCTTTTGTATCATCTAGGTATACTGAGGATGGCAAGCAAGAAGTCTTACGTTTAGAGTTAACAAATTTATAAAACTGTTTAGGGTCACGTGAAAAGTTTAGTCTACAACGATTAAGACAATTATTATAACAAGATGTGTTAACAGAAAGAAAACTAGATTTTGCAACTTAATACGAAGATAGATCTAAAGTAGTTCCCGATTTTTCAAATTTTTTATATGATCTTGTCTTCGCGTTTTTCAATTGCGATAGTTCCCTCGTAAACCAAGGTTGTTTATTATCACTTGAAGAACAAGTGAGGGGAACACAAATATCCAAAAGCGAATTCAAGGTCCCATAAAATATGGCAATAGCAGTTTATATATCAGTACAAAAAAAAAAGCCGATACCAATTAGTATGCTGAAGAAGATAATTTAATTTAGTAAAGTTAGTTTTAGGAAAGTAACGTGTTTTTAAAGTATTATTAGATACTGAACTATGGTTAAGAATTTCGATGGATAGTTCTAAGGTTGGATGGCAGGTATCTTCCGTAAACACTACAAGGGGTATTCTACTAGCATTACTGCAATCTGAGTAAGAAACAAATATTAAGTCCAACATTCTACCACTACACTTATGCACTCTGTTAACTTGCGATAGGCCTAACTCCAGTAGGCCATCGATCCAGTATCCACAAAATGCGTGTTTTTATACTTCTGAATAGTGCTGTTAAGCAGATTTCAGGTGGATTTAAAAACCGTATTATTACTCTAGCCTTTGAGAATAGGCGTGAGAAAATTATTGATCCCCAGGAATTCCTCACTGATGCCTCATCAGAGCTTATTCCAATAATAACCAATGTTTTGTCTCTACACACATCGTGTAAGATAAACTTTGAGTTATTTGCGGAATGCATAAAATTCAATTCCATTTATTGAAACTCCAAAGGTGATGAGAGTTAAAAAGGCGATTGTAAATGTGAGAAACGAGGATGAATATTGTTTTAAATGGGCTTTGATATCAGCCCTTGAAGCTCCACGCAACACAAACTATGCTGATAGATGCTCGAGTTACAATATTAATATTGACAACTCAAAAATCTATGGAAGTGAAACACTTACATTAGATTTTGAGGAGTTGGAGTCTCCACTTCCGCTCACACAAATTAAAGTGTTCGAAAGACGGAACTCCACTATCAGTATCAACGTTTTTGGATTCGATGAGGAAAAGGGAAAAGTGGTGGGTCCGCTGTATTTAACGGAGGTCGAAAGGGAACGGCATATAAGTTTATTGCTTTTGGAGAGCGATGGACGGGCGCATTTTGTATGGATAAAAAGTTTATCAAGGTATGCAAAAAAAATCATTTTTTGATAATTTACAGCACTAATAAATTTTCTTTTGTTTTTAAACTTTTAGACTGTTTCGCTCGCAGGTAACCGGACACAAAAACAACATTTTCTTTTGGCTCAACTTCTCCCACAACGAGAAGTTATCTTTGGAGCAACGGATGAATTGTGGCAAGATGGTTTCGACGTTACCCTCATCAGAAAAAGCAAGTCTAAAATTTAAGAATTTTAATCGTAGTTAAGATGTTCCTTTTGTAGTGTGAGCAGACTTCGAATGCATTCTAACCCCCCTGAATTCGAAAGTGAGCGAGAATGTTACCGCTACATCATTGCATGTGCCTATAACATTCTCGTACTACATTTAGTGCTCCTTTGACCCATCTTCTGGTCCTCGCATCCTCCCACCAGCTCCACTGCCGGCTTTAACCAGCTGAGCATGGTGTTTTTCTGCTGCTTATTTGTCACCAACTTCTTGAGCATCTTGGTAAATTTCGGCATGATGCTTCTTTTGTTCACTTTGTTGACTTTGTATGATTGAACAATGCTCTGCACTGCCTTTTTATACCCATCAGAAGCACACACACACACACACATACACATGCGCAATACAGGTAACAATTATCCTGCCCACATTTAATATAGGAAAGTGTCACAAAAAAGAGTGACGCGCTCAATAACTGTAGCAACCAATAGAGTGACGCGCCCACAACCTGTTGCTTTCAATGAAGTGATGTGACCAATACCTGCAGCTTCATAGAACGTTATTTTTATCTATCCAAGAGTTGTGCGCATTCGAGAACCCTTACCATTTATCGAGTACCTGCCCTTTTCGTTTTTCTATTATTTTCTCAACTAAGTAAGTGTGCGGAAACTTTGTTTTTGATAGTTCCTCTTTATTATAACTGCCTTTCACTTCGATACCCTCATAGTCTTTCAATATGTATGCATTAGGGTATGTATTTTGTATTTTTTTAACTTGGAAAATTTCACTTGTCCATTTTGATAATGTTAATGTTAATGTTTACTTATACGCAAATAGTCATTTACTTTGAATATGCTACCACCCAATATTTTTAAGTGACTGTAAACAATATTTAATAACATCTGTTCATTTGAGGAATTCACCTTTGTAGGTGGCATTTTAATTGATCTATGATATTGATTATTGTACTCTTTAATCAACTACTTATGCATTTCAATCCAATTATACGTTCCATTGAAGCTTAACTCTCTCCACATCATTTCCTTTACAGTTATATTAAAACGCTCAACAATCGATGCCTTAAGTACACTATAGCTTGAGTAATGATTTATGTTATGTTTTTTACACAAGTTTTTGTAAATAAGTATTAAAAAATTCTTTTCCATCATCTGTTTGTAAATTCTTAGGAATTCTATTCCTCCTTGAAAATGCTCGCGAACGCTTGTGTAACTTCTTTTCCAGATTTTGACTTCAATGCTACTCCCCACGCTTATTTGGAAAACGTATCAATGATTGTCAATAGAAATCGATATCCCTTATTAGGTGAGGAGTACTTTCCCATTTCTACTAAGTCTACCTGCCAATGGTCATCGATTCTTTTCGATACAACTCTTCTTCGAATAAACTTTTTACGTGCAGGAGCATGTAATTCTTTCACTAATTCCCGTTTGCTTATATTGGAATAAAGTACGTCTTGTTGGTTTTATTTATTATTATACTCGATACCGAAGGTAAAGAGTATATTGGGTTTCTGCAATGTCCGTCATGGTGTCTGTCCGTCTGTCTGTCTGTCTGTCTGTCCGTCTGTATGAACGCAAGTTTTTTCCACACCCTTCAAGCTAGAGACTTGAAACTTTCCAATTCTCTTTATCTATGGGATAGTAAATTAAAGTGTCAAGATTGGGGTTCTACGAGAACTGGGGGGCTGGCAAATCGATAAATTCGATAACTCAAAAACGATAAGTCCGCATATTTCACACTCAGCTACAGCTAGAACTACCAAATTTGCTAAGAAGATAGCTACTAGCAACCCCCAAAAAACTGCATCAAAAATTTTGGAGCCACGCCCCCCATTCCGCCCCACCACCTCGCATTTTAAAGTCAAAAAAGTCTATATCTCCCACAATTTTTGAGCTAGAGCCACCAAATTTGGTGCCAAGATAGGTGATGATGACCCCCCAAAAGCTGCATCAAAAGTTTGGATGCCACGCCCTCCAATACCGCCCTAGCCGCCCCCAGCTGCCCCAACGCGTTGTCAAAAACGAGAATGTGTGTATATTCCATATTTGTGGAGCTAGAGCCACCAAATTTGGTAGGAAGATAGCTGGTAATGAGCCCCAAAAAACTGCATCAAAGTTTTGGAGTCACGCCCACCCATTCCACCCCCAGCCCCCCCCCCCCGCATTTTAAAATCAGAAAAGCTTATATCTCCCACAGTTTTTGAGCTAGAGCCACCAAATTTGGTGCCAAGATAGGTGATGATGACCCCCCAAAAACTGCATCAAAAGCTTGGATGCCACGCCCTCCAATACCGCCCTAGCCGCCCCCAGCTGCCCCAACGCGTTGTCAAAAACGAGAATGCGTGTATTTTCCATATTTGTGGAGCTAGAGCCACCAAATTTGGTAGGAAGATAGCTGGTTACGAGCCCCAAAAAACTGCATCAAAGTTTTGGAGTCACGCCCACCCATTCCACCCCCAGACCCCCCCCGCATTTTAAAATCAGAAAAGCTTATATCTCCCACAGTTTTTGAGCTAGAGCCACCAAATTTGGTGCCAAGATAGGTGATGATGACCCCCCAAAAACTGCATCAAAAGTTTGGATGCCACGCCCTCCAATACCGCCCTAGCCGCCCCCAGCTGCCCCAACGCGTTGTCAAAAACGAGAATGCGTGTATTTTCCATATTTGTGGAGCTAGAGCCACCAAATTTGGTAGGAAGATAGCTACTAGCAACCCCCAAAAAACTGAATCAAAAATTTTGGAACCACGCCCCCCATTCCGCCCCTACCACCTCGCATTTTAAAGTCAAAAAAGTCTATATCTCCCACAATTTTTGAGCTAGAGCCACCAAATTTGGTGCCAAGATAGGTGATGATGACCCCCCAAAAACTGCATTAAAAGTTTGGATGCCACGCCCACCAATACCACCCTAGCCGCCCCCAGATGCCCCAACGCTTCGTCAAAAACGGGAATGCGTGTATCTTCCAGAGTTGTGAGGCTAGAGCCACCAAATTTGGTAGGAAGATAGCTACTAGCAACCCCCAAAAAACTGCATCAAAAATTTTGGAGCCACGCCCCCCATTCCGCCCCCACCACCACGCATTTTAAAATCAGAAAAGCTTATATCTCCCACAGTTTTTGAGCTAGAGCCACCAAATTTGGTGCCAAGATAGGTGATGATGACCTCCAAAAACTGCATCAAAAAATTGGATGCCACGCCCACCAATACCACCCTAGACGCCCCCAGATGCCTCAACGCTTCGTCAAAAACGGGAATGCATATATCTTCCAGAGTTGTGGAGCTAGAGCCACCAAATTTGGCAGGAAGATAGCTTGCAACGACCCCCAAAAAACTGCATCAAAATTTTGGAGCCATGCGCACCCCTTCCTCCGCCTTTCCACACCTTTTACAAACTTTGAGCTAGAGTCACCAAATTTTGTATGAAGGTAGCAATTGACATTCCACATAGATCTGCATCAAAACTTTGGATGCCACGCTCACCCATAACGGCTCCAGCCCCCCTTTCCCCACTTTTAACAATTTTCGAGCTAGAGTCACCAACTTTGTTATGAAGATAGCAATTGACATTTCGCAAAGATCTGCATCAAAAATTTGGATGCAATTCCACCCATACCGCCCCCAGCCCCCCTTTCAACAGCTCTTACAAACTTTCAGCTATAGTCACCAAATTTGGAAGGAAGATAGTTGGTGGCATCCCCATCTGCATTGGAGAATCTTTAAGGCAGCGTACACCACTGCCCCATCCGTACCCCTTTGCAATCAGGCCTCTTTCTACCTGTTTTAATACTGGTATCGAGTATGCCGCAGTCGGTTGCGTCCGACTGCAACGTTTCCACTTGTTTTTAATTTATTTTTTTGTATTTTATTTATTTCCTTTACAACGTTGTACAAGGTTGTTGTTGACGACGTCTTTTTTTATTGTCTCGAGAGAAGATTTTTGGGAACCACATCTTTTTCATCATAGGTGCCTTCTCCATCAGTATCGTAATCCATACTATCCATATACTTTTCCACGATATAAAACTCATGTTTCTTGATATAGTAATAATCATCATCATCACCTCAAAAAAAATTATTTTTTGATAATTTACAGCACTAATAAATTTTCTTTTGTTTTTAAACTTTTGGACTGGTTCGCTCGCAGGTAACCGGACACAAAAACAACATTTTCTTCTGCCTCAACTTCTCCCACAACGAGAAGTTATCTTTGGAGCACCGGATGAATTGTGGCAAGATGGTTTCGACGTTACCCTCATCAGAAAAAGCAAGTCTAAAATTTAAGAATTTTAGTCGTAGTTAAGATGTTCCTTTTGTAGTTTGAGCAGACTTCGAATGCATTCTAACCCCCCTCAATTCGAAAGTGAGTGAGAATGTTACAGCTACATCATTGCATGTGCCTATAACATTCTCGTACAATATTAAGTGCTCCGTTGACTCATCCTTAGATAAGTTTGTTTTAGAGACTGGTAAGGATGCAGGTGTCAAATTTGTCACATCTCTCATTAGAGATGTAAGTGAAATTAACACGACCTACCTCTCTAATATTAAACCTATGACAATGAGTGCAGAGGAGGAAAATAGTTTTCGATATGCAGTTAATTGCCATATCTGTAAGAAAATTCTGGGGGCCGACCGAGTACGTGATCATTGCCAGTTAACGGGCCAGTACAGGGGTCCAGCCCATAATGTTTGTAACATTAAATCTCAAATTGCAGCTTTTGTCCCCATATTCTCTCACAATTTTTCGCAATATGACTCCCATCTCTTCGTTAGGGAACTAAACAAAGTGGAGGGTGATATTAAAGTACTTCCACTGAATAAGGAGTTGTATATATCACTTTCCAAATTTACATACATAGCGTCCCATAAAAAAAATTTAGAAATTAGATTTTTAGACACGTTTCGCTTTATGGCAACCAGCTTAGATGCTTTAAGTAGTAATCTAACTACTGAATGTTTCGAGAGCGTTAAGCGTTTTTATCCCTGTGAGGAGGAGTTTAATTTATTGCGTAGAAAGGGAGTCTTTCCAAACGAGTTTTTGGACTTAGAAAGCCGACTAGCTGAAACCTGTCTACCTCCAAGGGAGAAATTCATTAATAGTTTAACTAATAAGGAATGTACGCATGAGGACTATTTACATGTACAGCATGTATGGAAACTTTTTAACTGTCAGACATTAACCGTTGTGTCAACAGCTGTTGGGTTTTATCCACATCGACAGTAGATGTATCCGTTTTGTATGGCAGATAGTTGCTTTTGATAAACAAATATTAACTACTACCTGGATTCTTGTAATTTTTTTTTTTTTTTTTTTTTATTTCTTGGAAATATTGTCTAGTTAACAAAACTAGTAGTAGGGAACTGCCGGTTCTAACTCAAAAGGATGCCGACAATTTATGACCCCATTAATTTTATGACCCTTTTATCGCCCCCTTGATCTTTGACCCTTTTTTTTAACACTTTTATTACCCCCTTCCATACCATAATTTATGACCCTTTTTCCCACGATCGTATCCCTCCTTTGATTAGCCTAATGTGGAGAACAAAGGATTTACATTCCTAGGCCACCACTTTACCAGCAGCATCTGTGAGAATTAGTGATCAAAGGATTTGGAGTCAAGTGCGCGCCTGTTAAACCTGCGTTGCATTATACACCTGCAAGCAGGTGATCAGAGGAACAGATTTGGCTATTTACCTAACTAGTGTTAGAGTCAATTTTGCGCCTCTTGACGTGCGTGGCATTGTAAACCTGTTTATGGTCATGAGGTGCAGTGTGCACAGGAAGAAAGGATAGATAAGAGAGAGTCAAGTGCGCGCCTGTTTGACGTGCGCTGCATTGTTAACCTGAAAGCAAGCAATAAAGAATGAATGTTATGGTCATGAGTAGCAGTGTGCAAAGGAAGGAAGGATAGAAAATAGAGAAAAGCGAACGCTTGTTCGATGTACGCTGCATTATTATGGTCAACAGCAACAACAACAACCACAAGAACATATAGATTCGTGGAGTTCTGTGAACAAGGGATGCAAATTTTCCTACGCAGCAGCAGCAGCGGCAGGATCAATACGTTGATCTTTATGACTGTGTGAATGATAGGATCAGTTTTAACTATTTAACCAATTAGTGTTAGAGTCAAGTGTGCTCCTGTTTTAAGTACGTTGCGCTGCACACGTACATTGATATTGTCAACAGCAACAACAACTACAACCTTCGTGGGGGCGTTATGTGTGCAAGGGTGGGAATTTTTTTTCGCAGCGGCAGCAGCAGCAAGATCAACACATTGTTTTTAAACAAGAGTATTGATACTTATACATTTAGATTATAAAGAGTTAGAGGGAGAAGGTTTAAGAGGGGGAGTGTTAGAGGGAGAAGGTGTAAGAGGGGGAAAGTGTTAAAAGGGAGAAGGTGTTATAGGTATCACCGTCCGTGAGGTTCAGTGAGCAAAGTACATTGTCTATGAAACTATTAAATGCTAGAGTCAAGTGTGCACAGGTTACTTGGATACAAGTTAGTAGATAAGAGAGAGAGAGAGAGTCAACTGTGAGCAGGTTTCTGAGCTACGAATAAGTAGATAAGAGAGAGTCGAGAGGGCACCTGTTTGACGTGCGTTGTCTTGCACACCTGCAGGCAAAACATTAACAATGAATGTTTATGATTGTGAAAACCAGTGATCAAAGAATAAAAGGATTGAGACAAGATTGTGCTTTTTTGAAGTACGCTAGGCAAAGGGCAGTACATTCGTAGGCCGCATTGTTATGATCAAAAGCAACACCATCAGCAACAACAACTACAACCTTCGTGGGGGCGTTATGTGTGCAATGATGGGAATTTTCTTTCGCAGCGGCAGCAGCAGCAAGATCAACACACTGTTTTTAAACAAGAGTATTGATACTTGTACATTTAGATTATAAAGAGTTAGAGGGAAAAGGTGTAAGAGGAGGAGTGTTAGAGGGAGAAGGTGTAAGACAGGGAAAGGATAGAGGGGGAAAGTGTTAGAGGGAGAAGGTGCTAGAGGAGGAAAGAGTTAGAGGGGGATAGTGTTAGAAGGATACTGTATGCAAGAAAGTGTTAGAGGGAGGAAGACTTAGAGACAAGTTTGTGCATGCTTGATTGTGCTTTTTTGAAGTACGCTGGTCAAAGGGCAGTACATTCGTAGGCCGCACTGATCAAAAGCAACACCAATAGCAACAACAACTACATCCTTCGTGGGGCTCATTGAACAAGGGATGGAACTTTTCTTACGCAGAAGCAGCAGCAGCAATGTCGATACGTTGAGCCTTATGGTTGTGATAATGACAGGATCAGTTTTTGCTATTCAACCAATTAGTGTTAGAGTCAAGTATGCTACTGTTTTAAATACATTGCTCTGCACACGTGAATTGTTATTGTCAACAGCAACAACAACATCCTTCGTGGGGGGTTATGTGTGCAAGGATGGGAATTGTCTTTCGCAGCAGCAGCAGCAGCAAGATCAACACATTGTTTTTAAACAAGAGTATTGATACTTGTACATATAGATTATAAAGAGTTAGAGGGAGAAGGTGTGAGAGGGGGAGTGTTAGAGGGAGAAGGTGTAAGAGGTGGAAAGGATAGAGTGGGAAAGTGTTAGAGGGAGAAGGTGTTAGATACGAATAAGTAGATAAGAGAGAGTCGAGAGGGCGGCTGTTTGACGTGCGTTGCCTTGCACACCTGCAGGCAAAACATAAACAATGAATGTTTGTGAAAACCTGTGATCAAAGAATAAAAGGATTGAGACAAGATTGTGCTTGTTTGAAGTACGCTAGTCAAAGGGCAGTACATTCGTAGGCCGCATTGTTATGATCAAAAGCAAAACCAACAACAACAACAACAACAACATTCGTGAGTGTTATGTAAGCAAGGGATGGGAATTTTTTCGCAGCAGCAGCAACAAGATCAACACAAGAGTATTGAGACTTGCAGATTTAGTTTGAAATATTATAGGGGGAAGTTGTAAGAGGAGGAAAGTGTTAGAGGGAGAAAGAGAGAGTTAGTATTAGAGAGAGTAGGTGTTAGAGGGGGAAAGTGTTATAGGGGAAAGTGATCCTGCTTGTATTATATATTAAAACACGCTCCGTTATGCGATTCTATACACGAGCGTCTATGAAATGCAGGTGGTATGTTTATTGATTGTCCCTTCTTCTAACGCACACTCAACTTATTCGCTACTTACGTTTCTAACCTTTATTTGCATATATCTGTTTTGATTATTGCACTGACTTCTGTTACTTTATAGAGCTAATTAGTATAACTTTTTAATAAACCAATGAACATTTTTTAAGTTGGTGTACTTTGTTAAGAAACTATCAAATTATGTTTTTCTTATGAGTATGTTTTAATTTTATTTCATGTATATATATATTTTTATTTTTTTTTTTAATAGATTTTTGTAGTATGTTAAATTTAAGATTTATATTAAGCTTGTTCCGTTGAGGGATTTAGCAAACACAAACACCGAACATTAAGATTAATGCCAAGCCGGTAGAACACACAAGTCATACTCCATGATTTTGTTTCGGCTTTATAAAAAGCTATTTTAAGTCAATATTATAAGCCTTAGTTCTAGTACTCACTTGAAAGCTTAACGAAGTTCGTGTAGCTGGTATAATAAATCATGTTTTAACAAACTAATTTTGATCTTAATTTTTGTACTTCATCGTTTATTGAGATTATTGTTATTATTATTTTTTTAATCCCCATATATTGGATTTCGTTCTATCTCAGTAATATTTTATTTTGCTTATACATTCTTTAAATTCCTTAAGGTAATCTTTTAGGCTTATCAAATAATCATTTCCTTAACTTTCCCTCTGCTCGCTTTAAGATTTTCATCAAATGACACTTTTCATATTTAAGATATCCGTCAAACTATTTCTTATACTCAACTAAAATTATTGCATCAAACTCACATATCAAATCAATTTCTAAAATAAAGAAAATGAAAACAGTAAGATGTTCTTAGCAGCTTGATTTTTTTTTTTATAAACGGGTTTTACCAACTCTTTCTCAGTATGCTACCTACGATAAAAATGTATAAAGAATGTGTTTTGTACTCATTTACTGACTTCATAAATTCTTCTATTGACGTTGGATGATACCCTATCTTAATTTGTGTTATATTTAATCGTTTTCTTCACTTAGTATTCTACAGATTTTTAAACATTTTATGTTATGTAGTTAGCTATTTTGACTAGGCTTTACGCTTTAAAACGAGATAGATTGTATTATTGTCCTTAACAAGTTAACTTAATTTAACAGGGAAATCGATCGGACATTGATTTTTTCACTTAATAATTGATTGCTTTAATATATTTTAACTGTCAACCTATGTACATTTCTACTCTTTTAGTGATTATGTTAGATTTTTATATTTCCAAACTCATTGCTTGAACTTACAAAATTTCGTTACCAATTTCTTATAATTGATGGATGGTAATATTTTATTTCATTATTCTCCCCATTTTTCTTGCATTTAATAAGGAAGTGCATTGAACTAGCTTATCAGTTCGAGATATGAGCCTTACACTGTTTCGAAAGTATGAATACGTTAAATGTTTTAATTTAAGGTTAAGTATCTATTAGATGCCATGTTATTAGGGCGTATTTATTCATATAATTATTATAATTATTTCTTAAGGAGACTTATTTTCTTTAGTGCTCAAAACTTATTGTCGCTAAAGGATTTATTTTTTCATGATCTGAGTTATTTATTTAATTCGTGAAACCATTGTATTGTGATTTATTATTCTTGAACCTTTGCATTAATATTGAATTTGGATGGCAAAATACGGTTGTGATGTACTAAAGCTCGAGATGACTTGAGAGTCGGTATTTTGCAAAACGGGCGGTAGAGTACTTAAAATTTTTATTGTAGTGTGTGTTTTTAAAATAATGTACTTTAACTATCACCGGAATGGTTTATACCCACTAAATATTGATATTTTCGGTTTTTTCTTCCTTTGTATTAGTCGTTTTATACACCCTAGCTCTTGATCCTGTTTTTTGATTTTAGTAGAGTGTTTGATTTTATGCATACTGTTTGTGGAGGAGGCTCCAAATAATAAGATTGGTTTAATAATTGTATAGTAAGATTTATTTTTTTTTTTTATGTTGGTAAAGCAATAGTTGTATGTTAAACTAATAAAAGAGCGCAAGCAAGTCATTTACAATAATTTTCACTAACTTAGGATTCATGGTCTTAAGACCGTTTAGACTTCAAGTAGTAAGTAGTAAGCAGTTTTGCTAGACTATATTCTGTTATGATTCTTGTGGGCTATAATTCGTACATTGAAAGAGCGAGATAAAGCTGTTCTTGTTTAGGTCCACAATCTATTTTCTTGGTCCATTTTCCTTTACATATAATACGGCAGGGAGTAAGATTTAAAAGTAGTATGTCATTCCATTGCTATTTAATTTTTATTTTATTCTTTTATGTTATTTGACTTTATATATTGCCTTTAAATTTAAGGGTTTTGCCTCTCAATTTTGAACCGAGTCATAGTATTTTTTTTTTCTGTGCTGCATAAACGAAAGCATGCTTGATCCCAGATATGTTTATTCTTAATCAATATGTAGATCAACACCGTAGGCGTTCAAGTACTATATGTCTGTCTCTATATTTTATCAGCTTTTAGGTATTGAGATTAAATTTTGCTCAGAATCTAATCGCTGACTTAAACACATGAGTGTTACAACTTTCACACTTAAGGAGCATCAGATCTTTTCGTTTCAAAGTGTTTACTATTTGACGCTTTTAAGAACAATTGCTTGCCTGAGCTAGGTAGGTTATACAGTTAAAACAATTAGTGGAAAGACGGAACTGTCTTATAGAATTTCTTCAACATTATTAGTTGGTTCTTTCCGTTTCGCATTTTATCACGCACTTTGAGATTATTATATTACTTAATGGATGTGCTCTATGTTCCTAATTGTTTGCTGATTATTGTTCTTAATTATTATTTTGTTTATTTATTTCTTTTGCATCTCATATAGTATTTTCCCTTATGTTTCTTTTTATTGCGCTCCACTTCTAAACTTACTTTAATAATTTTCGATGTTTCCTACAATTTATATTCAATCGTCCTTTATTTGACAAAAACTGGGCTGTTAAAAACGGAAGCCAATTAATGTATCAAACTGATGGAAGGGAATAGTTGTGTTTATTTTTCATTTAAAAATAAAAATAGGCTGTTATACGGGTACACAAAATATTTACTTATATTAAATTAAAAGTACTGTCACTGTTTACGACAGCCTGGCATCCTAAAGAGACTCAATCGCTCACCATCATCACTTGACACCCCACCCTCCCATACGACGAAGCGATCCTCACCTGGACCATCAATCGTACACACATAATTAACTTTTACCTATATAATGTACGGTTTGCATGTAGGCGCCTTATTTGAATAGTATTTCATTGTTCTACTCTGTACCGATTTTGGATCCCCTGATTATATTATTTCC